>WNWK01041602.1:0-16375 GCA_009830355.1 Cherax destructor | reverse complement strand
TCAAGACTGAGGACTGACACCTTCTATCAGACTGAGGGACTGACTCACCTTCTATCAAGACTGAGGGACTGACCACCTTCTACAGACTGAGGGACTGACACCTTCTATCAGACGAGGACTGACACCTTCTATCAAGACTGAGGGACTGCCACCTTCTTAAGACTGAGGACTGATCACCTCTATAAGACTGAGGACTCACTGCATAAGACTGATGGATCACTTCATCAAGACTGAGGCGACCCCTTCTATCAAGACTAAAGGGATCACCTTCATAAGACAAGAAGGATCCCCCTTCTACAAGACTGAGGACGGGATCACTGCTACAGACAAGAAGGATCACCTTCTATGACAAGCTAGGATCACTTCAGTAAGACAAGAGGATCCCCTTCTATCAAGACTGAGAGGGATCACTTCTATAAGACAAGGACTGATCCCCTGCATAAGACTGGGGATGACCCACTTGCAGTAAGACAAGAGGGATCACCTTCATAAGACAGCTGATCACTTCATAAGAAACTGAGGATCACCTTCTATAAGACAGAGGATCCACTTGCATAAGACTGAGGGACTGATCACTTGCATAAGACTGAGGATGACCCCTCATCAAGACAGGAAGGGATCACTGCAGTCAAGACTAGATGATCACCTTCATAAGACAAGAGGATCACCTTCATAAGACTGAGGAGGGATCACTGCATCAAGACAAGGCTGATCACCTTCATAAGACTGAGGCACTGACCCCTTCATCAAGACAAGAAGGATCACTGCATAAGACTGAGGGATGATCACTGCAGTAAAAAAGGGATACTGAGTAAGACAACAAGGATCATGCATAAGACAGAGATGGATCACTGCATAAGCAAGCAGGATCACTGCAGTAAGACAGCATGGATCACTGCAGTAAGACAAGCATGGATCACTGCAGTAAGACAAGAAAGGATCACTGCAGTAAGACAGCATGGATCACTGCAAAGACACATGGGATCACTGCAGTAAGACAAAGGATCACTGCAGTAAGACAAGCATGGATCCCCTGCAGTAAGACAAGCAAGGATCACTGCAGTAAGACAAGCATGGATCACTGCGTAAGACAAGCAGGATCCTGCAGTAAGACAAGCATGGATCACTGCAGTAGACAAGCATGATCACTGCAGTAAGACAGCAGGATCACTGCATAGACAAGCATGGATCACTGCGTAAGACAAGCAAGGATCACTGCAGTAAGACAAGCAAGGATCACTGCAGTAAGACAAGCATGGATCACTGCCAGTAAGACAAGCAAGGATCACTGCAGTAAGACAAGATGGATCACTGCGTAAGACAAGCAAGGATCACTGCAAAAGACAAGATGGATCACTGCAGTAAGACAAGCAGGATCACTGCAGTAAGACAAGTATGGATCACTGCAGTAAGACAAGCATGGATCACTGCAGTAAGACAAGCATGGATCACTGCAGTAAGACAAGCATGGATCACTGCAGTAAGACAAGCAAGGATCACTGCAGTAAGACAAGCATGGATCACTGCAGTAAGACAAGCATGGATCACTGCAGTAAGACAAGCAAGGATCACTGCAGTAAGACAAGCATGGATCACTGCAGTAAGACAAGCAAGGATCACTGCAGTAAGACAAGCATAGGATCACTGCAGTAAGACAAGCATGGATCACTGCAGTAAGACAAGCATGGATCACTGCAGTAAGACAAGCAAGGATCACTGCAGTAAGACAAGCATGGATCACTGCAGTAAGACAAGTATATATCACTGCAGTAAGACAAGCATGGATCACTGCAGTAAGACAAGCATGGATCACTGCAGTAAGACAAGCAAGGATCACTGCAGTAAGACAAGCATGGATCACTGCAGTAAGACAAGCATGGATCACTGCAGTAAGACAAGCAAGGATCACTGCAGTAAGACAAGCAGGATCACTGCAGTAAGACAAGAAGATCACTGCAGTAAGACAAGTATGATCCTGCAGTAAGACAAGTATAGATCACTGCAGTAAGACAAGCAGGATCACTGCAGTAAGACAAGATGGATCACTGCAGTAAGACAAGCATAGATCACTGCAGTAAGACAAGCAAGGATCACTGCAGTAAGACAAGCATGGATCACTGCAGTAAGACAAGCATGGATCACTGCAGTAAGACAAGCAATGATCACTGCAGTAAGACAAGCATGGATCACGGCAGTAAGACAAGCATAGATCACTGCAGTAAGACAAGCAAGGATCACTGCAGTAAGACAAGCATGGATCACTGCAGTAAGACAAGCAAGGATCACTGCAGTAAAACAAGCATGGATCACTGCAGTAAGACAAGCATGGATCACTGCAGTAAGACAAGCAAGGATCACTGCAGTAAGACAAGCAAAGATCACTGCAGTAAGACAAGCAAGGATCACTGCAGTAAGACAAGCATGGATCACTGCTGTAAGACAAGCATGGATCACTGCAGTAAGACAAGCAAGGATCACTGCAGTAAGACAAGCATGGATCACTGCAGTAAGACAAGCATGGATCACTGCAGTAAGACAAGCATGGATCACTGCAGTAAGACAAGCATGGATCACTGCAGTAAGACAAGCAAGGATCACTGCAGTAAGACAAGCATAGATCACTGCAGTAAGACAAGCAAGGATCACTGCAGTAAGACAAGCATGGATCACTGCAGTAAGACAAGCATGGATCACTGCTGTAAGACAAGCATAGATCACTGCAGTAAGACAAGCATGGATCACTGCAGTAAGACAAGCATGGATCACTGCAGTAAGACAAGCATGGATCACTGCAGTAAGACAAGCAATGATCACTGCAGTAAGACAAGCAAATATCACTGCAGTAAGACAAGTATAGATCACTGCAGTAAAACAAGCATGGATCACTGCAGTAAGACAAGCAAGGATCACTGCAGTAAGACAAGTATAGATCACTGCAGTAAGACAAGCATGGATCACTGCAGTAAGACAAGCATGGATCACTGCAGTAAGACAAGCATGGATCACTGCAGTAAGACAAGCATGGATCACTGCAGTAAGACAAGCAAGGATCACTGCAGTAAGACAAGCAAGGATCACTGCAGTAAGACAAGCAAGGATCACTGCAGTAAGAAAGCAAGGATCACTGCAGTAAGACAAGCATGGATCACTGCAGTAAGACAAGCATGGATCACTGCAGTAAGACAAGCATGGATCACTGCAGTAAGACAAGCATGGATCACTGCAGTAAGACAAGCATGGATCACTGCAGTAAGACAAGAATGGATCACTGCAGTAAGACAAGCATGGATCACTGCAGTAAGACAAGCATGGATCACTGCAGTAAGACAAGCATGGATCACTGCATTAAGACAAGCATGGATCACTGCATTAAGACAAGCATGGATCACTCATCTGCCATGGCAGACTTGTCCTTTCTTGATGAGTCAGATACATGTACAACAGCTGGGTATCTGAGAGACTGACCTCCTCAAATACTATTTCTCCAAGGCTGAACGACTGATTGCATCATCTTCACTTCTCTGCTACACCTGCTCCCTCTGTATTTGACTGAAGAAGCCACCAGATGCTCACCAGATGACTGACTGCCTTGGTCTTGGGTTAGGCACTCGTCTTCTTGACTGTCCCACACTGAGGAAACCAGGAAGGCTTCCAGACAAAAGGAACCACGATCAAATGGTTCAGAGAACCGACACGTTTATAAATTAGACACATATCCAATACTTGGGTATCTATAGAAAGAAGAATTATGAAGATCAGAAGGAGTTTGAGGTAATCAGTCTATCAATCTTTTCAAGAGTGATGATGGATTGATTACCTCAAACTCCTTCTCATCTTCACTATTCTTCTTTGTATAGGACTGAAGATTTATTAAAACGAACCTCAAATGTCTTACCATTACTGTGATATCGTCATCAACATAGGCTTCGGTACCGTCAGTGCTCACTAAGAACACGACTTCCACTCTATGTGGAGCCAGTCAAGTAGCAGGATCCATGGTTCTAGATTCCTGGAACACCAGAACTCTTCCAGAAGGATCCCCGGACACATTCATGACGTTGAAAGCGTAACCACCTCAGTTAGGAAGGTTAGGTTAAGTAAAGTTTGTCAGGAAACAGGACAAGTGTTTCCTGACGCGGGTCTTAGTTATATGATGACCCACAGCTGGAGCTTTTGGTCGTCTGACCGAGGCCTTCGGAAGGAATCTATAGAGAATTCCTTACAGAGTTACTGAAGATTTCGTCCAAGTAGTCAGTGATGCTGTTTTAAGCCCTGATCCACATCACAGATTAAGCCGCGGGGGCGTTGACCCCCGAAACCCTCTCCAGACGTATTCCAGGTATAGGAAGACGTATTAAGACAAGCCAGTGGCCATTCCACTGGCTTGTCCCAAAGAGTAATAGCTGGTATTCAACGATGCCAACAGACCAAATCAATGAAATGGTTGAGGGTTTGTTATTTGAAACTCTCAGATAATTCATCTTGCCGTCAGGAAACAGATATTTTACAATGAGTCTAAAAGAAAATACTCAGCTTTAAAAAAAAAGAAAAATCTTATTGCCATCGCAAAATAAGAATGTGCATTCTGGGAAATTTTCAGAGTAGCTGTGTGTGTGCGCGGTTGAGAGCAACAGTGACCTTGATAACCCCTTTCTTGACGATACTGAAGATTTACTGACCTTGGACACGCGCATTGTCCTGGATGACTCTCTGGTCAGCACAGTAGAAACTCCAGGAAAGGGTCAGTACAACAGCAAGTCAGTGCTGGTGGATAGCAACACATCTATCCATTAGACAGGCTGTTGAAATCTCCAGCGCCACTATCCACACCCAACATGCCGAGGGCTGTGGACATCTCTGTATTGTACAATACATTTCAACGTAGTACAGACAGGCAGACATGGGCATGTTCTTCCTTCCCTATCTATGAGGAAAACACTAAAGCTGGGATGAAAGTCTGGTTTGCTGACATTCCCTGCTGTCAGATTGTCAGTCAGTATGCAAATAAAGCTTTCACACATCCTGGAACAAGTACAGAGCTCTACCTGGGTAGACGTAGTGTGGAACACTTACATTACCACTTACATTAGGGTGTCAGCAAGAGAGTAGAGGGGCAAAGTCATTATCTGGAAGATAGCTGGCCAATATAAAATCCCCAGGATCTGGCAGGACTTCTTGCAGAATCCGAACAACAAGAAGGAACTCTTTCAATTCCTCTCCAGCAAGACTGTAAGCAACACTTCCTGCATGATAGAAAAAGATCAACACCTCTGGGGCCAGGAAGTGGCGTCCAGGGAAAGTAATGAGTCTAACCTCGTGCAAAGATCAAACACCAGGAACTGTACACAGGAATTTCTCTACACCTGCATGCTGGATACAAGTGAGGACTCTCAACCCACAGTGTGGGAAGCTGCATCATCTTGTGATGGTGTGTCCAGCTGCTGACATCTGGATATTCTTTGGTACTGGAAAGGATCTTAGCGACATCATAAATCAGGAAATAATCCTTATCCTCATAACTGTCAAACTCTGTTTTCCTTGGAAAGCGTAAGTATCTTACGAACAAGTCACAGAAGCTTTCTGTTATGTAACTAACAGCTCATACATTGTCGTTCACTGCAGCCAGGAGTCTGACGACCAGGTATTAAGACGACTGTCGGAAAGAAAACAAAATCTACTTACTAATGAAGCATTGAGTACTCAGAGTGAAGTGTTGACCACTAGTGACGTGACCCCTGCAAGAAACTCCGCTTCCTGAGGGACGAGGCTCGACTCTGGGCAAGGTCAGCAAATTTTGACCCAATCTATTGTGAGGTACATCACCAAATGCCCACTGAACAAGTGGGCAGAAGAGACAGTATCCAGGAGAGACAGTATTAAGAAGAGACAGTATTAAGAAGAGACAGTATTAAGAAGAGACAGTATTAAGAAGAGACAGTATTAAGAAGAGACAGTATCCAGAAGAAACAGTATCCAGGAGAAGCAGTATCCAGGAGAAACAGTATCCAGAAGAGACAGTATCCAGAAGAGACAATATCCAGAAGAAACAGCATCCAGGAGAAGCAGTATCCAGGAGAAACAGTATCCAGAAGAGACAGTACCCAGAAGAGACAGTATCCAGAAGAGACAGTATCCAGGAGAGAGAGTATCCAGGAGAGAGAGTATCCAGGAGAGACACGATGGAACTTACACTGATGACAGCAAAAAAATGAGTGAGATACTGAAGTGTCAATGTAAGTCTGTGTTGGGTGGTGTAGACTAATCCCAATAACAAACTTTCTGACACAATAATAAAAAAAACTGGACTTTGAAAAAGCCATTGACAACATGACCATGCACTCTGTCCCAGGCCCAGACTCATGGAACTCTGTGTTCATCAATAACTGTAAGAAACACCTTTTGTGTCTTGAATATTCTATGGAGAGGGAGCATAGACACAGGGGTCATCCCTCAGTCTAGACACAGGGGTCATCCCACAGTCTAGACACAGGGGTCATCCCTCAGTCTAGACACAGGGGTCATCCACAGTCTAGACACAGGGGTCATCCCTCAGTCTAGACACAGGGTCATCCCTCAGTCTAGACACAGGGTCATCCACAGTCTAGACACAGGGTCATCCCTCAGTCTAGACACAGGGGTCATCCCTCAGTCTAGACACAGGGTCATCCCTCAGTCTAGACACAGGGTCATCCCACAGTCTAGACACAGGGTCATCCCTCAGTCTAGACACAGGGTCATCCCTCAGTCTAGACACAGGGTCACCCTCAGTCTAGACACAGGGTCATCCACAGTCTAGACACAGGGGTCATCCCTCAGTCTAGACACAGGGGTCATCCCTCAGTCTAGACACAGGGGTCATCCCTCAGTCTAGACACAGGGGTCATCCCACAGTCTAGACACAGGGGTCATCCCTCAGTCTAGACACAGGGTCATCCACAGTCTAGACACAAGGGTCATCCCTCAGTCTAGACACAGGGGTCATCCCTCAGTCTAGACACAGGGGTCATCCCTCAGTCTAGACACAGGGGTCATCCCACAGTCTAGACACAGGGGTCATCCCTCAGTCTAGACACAGGGGTCATCCCTCAGTCTAGACACAGGGGTCATCCCTCAGTCTAGACACAGGGGTCATCCCTCAGTCTAGACACAGGGGTCATCCCACAGTCTAGACACAGGGGTCATCCCTCAGTCTAGACACAGGGGTCATCCCTCAGTCTAGACACAGGGGTCATCCCTCAGTCTAGACACAGGGGTCATCCCTCATTCTAGACACAGAGGTCATCCCTCAGTCTAGACACAGGGGTCATCCCTCAGTCTAGACACAGGGGTCATCCCTCAGTCTAGACACAGGGGTCATCCCTCAGTCTAGACACAGGGGTCATCCCTCATTCTAGACACAGAGGTCATCCCTCAGTCTAGACACAGGGGTCATCCCTCATTCTAGACACAGAGGTCATCCCTCAGTCTAGACACAGGGGTCATCCCTCAGTCTAGACACAGGGGTCATCCCTCATTCTAGACACAGAGGTCATCTCTCAGTCTAGACACAGGGGTCATCCCTCAGTCTAGACACAGGGGTCATCCTACAGTATAGACACAGTGGTCATCCCACAGTATAGACACAGGGGTCATCCCACAGTATAGATACAGAGGTCATCCTACAGTATAGACACAGGTGTCATCCTACAGCCTAGACACAGGTGTCATCCCACAGCCTAGACACAGGTGTCATCCCACAGTCTAGACACAGGGGTCATCCCTCAGTCTAGACACAGGGGTCATCCCACAGTCCAGACACATGGGTCATCCTACAGTATAGACACAGGGGTCATCCCACAGTATAGACACAGGGTTCATCCCACAGCCTAGACACAGGGGTCATCCCTCAGCCTAGACACAGGGGTCATCCCTCAGTCTAGACACAGGGGTCATCCCACAGTCTAGACACAGGGGTCGTCCCACAGTCAAGACACAGGGGTCATCCCACAGTTTAGACACAGGGGTCATCCCAGAGTCAAGACACAGGGGTCGTCCCACAGTCAAGACACAGGGGTCGTCCCACAGTCAAGACACAGGTGTCATCCCACAGTCTAGACACAGGTGTCATCTCACAGCCTAGACACAGGGGTCGTCCCACAGTCTAGACACAGGGGTCATCCCACAGTCCAGACACAGGGGTCGTCCCACAGTCAAGACACAGGGGTCCTCCCACAGTCAAGACACAGGTGTCATCCCACAGTCAAGACACAGGGGTCATCCCACAGTCAAGACACAGGGGTCATCCCACAGTCTAGACACAGGGGTCGTCCCACAGTCCAGACACAGGGGTCATCCCACAGTCTAGACACAGGGGTCATCCTACAGTCTAGACACAGGGGTCATCCCACAGTCTAGACACAGGGGCCATCCAACAGTCTAGACACAGGGGTTATCCCACAGTCTAGAGACAGGGGTCATCCCACAGCCTAGATATGAGGGTCATCCCACATTCAGTAAAATAATGTCCCACTCCACAAAGTAAAACACTAGCAAAGAATTATATACTAATAGCACTATCGTCCCACATCATAAAAATCTTTGAAAGTGTTGTAAGAAGCAAGATCACCAACCACTTGGATTCACAACAATTGCAGAACCCAGGGCAGCATGGGTTTAGAGCAGGTCACTCCTGCCTCTCACAGCTACTGGACCACTATGATATGGTCTTGGATGGTCACGCCTGCCTCTCACAACTGTGTTATGGTCGATCCGGCCTCTCTCAACTACTGGACCACTATGGCATGTTCTTGGATGGTCACTAATTCCTCTCACAACTACTGGACCACTATGACATGGTCTTGGATGGTCACTCCTGCCTCACACAACTACTGGACCACTATGACATGGTCTTGGATGGTCACTACTGCCTCTCACAACTACTGGACCACTATGGCATGGTCTTGGATGGTCACTAATTCCTCTCACAACTACTGGACCACTATGACATGGTCTTGGATGATCACTCCTGTTTCTCACTACTACTGGACCACTATGACATGGTCTTTTATGGTCGATCAGGCCTCTCACAACTACTGGACCACTATGACATGGTCTTTTATGGTCGATCAGGCCTCTCACAACTACTGGACCACTATGACATGGTATTTTATTGTCGATCAGGCCTCTCACAACTACTGGACCACTATGACATGATATTTTATGGTCGATCCTGCCTCTCACAACTACTGGACCACTATGACATGGTCTTGGATGATCACTCCTGCCTCTCACAACTACTGGACCACTATGATATGGTCTTGGATGATCACTCCTGCCTCTCACAACTACTGGACCACTATGACATGGTCTTGGATGATCACTCCTGCTTCTCACAACTACTGGACCACTATGACATGGTCTTGGATGGTCGTTCCTGCCTCTCACAACTACTGGACCACTATGACATGGTCTTGGATGGTTGTTCCTGCCTCTCACAACTACTGGATCTCTAAGACATGGTCTTGGATGGCCACTACTGCCTCTCACAACTACTGGACCACTATTGCATGGTCTTGGATGCAATGGAGGACAAACAGAATGCAGATGCAGTATACACAGATTTTACAAAAGTCTGTGTCGGGCAAACCAGAAAGAATGCTTAGTGTCATAGACTGTCTCCGGTTATACATTAACTCAGGGAAATGCTTCAATCATTAGATGCAATGTCAGAGGATATCGTGACACTGCCTGGAATAATTCAGGTGCCACCGGATGGTGTGACATTGTGTAACAACACACAAAATGCGTGACAAAAGAATAACAGGAAAACTGGACAGATGGATCTTTAACTTTCTAACCAACAGAACACAAAGAGTAACAGTAAACAGAGTTAAGTCAGAGACTGCTACAGTGTAAAGCTCTGTTCCACAAGGTACAGTACTCGCTCCCAGTGTTCCACAAGGTACAGTACTCGCTCCCAGTGTTCCACAAGGTACAGTACTCGCTCCCAGTGTTCCACAAGGTACAGTACTCGCTCCCAGTGTTCCACAAGGTACATTACTCGCTCCCAGTGTTCCACAAGGTACAGTACTCGCTCCCAGTGTTCCACAAGGTACAGTACTTGCTCCCAGTGTTCCACAAGGTACAGTACTCGCTCCCAGTGTTCCACAAGGTACAGTACTCGCTCCCAGTGTTCCACAAGGTACAGTACTTGTTCCCAATGTCCCACAAGGTACAGTACTCGCTCCCAGTGTTCCACAAGGTACAGTACTCGTTCCCAGTGTTCCACAAGGTACAGTACTTGCTCCCAGTTTTCACAAGGTACAGTACTCGCTAACAGTGTTCCACAAGGTACAGTATTTGCTCCCAGTGCTCCACAAGGTACAGTACTCGCTCCCAGTGTTCCACAAGGTACAGTACTCGCTCCCAGTGTTCCACAAGGTACAGTACTCGCTCCCAGTGTTCCACAAGGTACAATACTCGCTCCCAGTGTTCCACAAGGTACAGTACTCGCTAACAGTGTTCCACAAGGTACAGTATTTGCTCCCAGTGCTCCACAAGGTACAGTACTCGCTCCCAGTGTTCCACAAGGTACAGTACTCGCTCCCAGTGTTGCACAAGTTACAGTACTCGCTCCCAGTGTTCCACAAGGTACAGTATTCGCTCCCAGTGTTCCACAAGGTACAGTACTCGCTCCCAGTGTTCCAAAAGGTACAGTACTCGATGCCAGTGTTCCACAAGGTACAGTACTCGCTAACAGTGTTCCACAAGGTACAGTACTCGCTCCCAGTGTTCCACAAGGTACAATACTCGCTCCCAGTGTTCCACAAGGTACAATACTCGCTAACAGTGTTCCACAAGGTACAGTACTTGCTCCCAGTGCTCCACAAGGTACAATACTCGCTCCCAGTGTTCCACAAGGTACAGTTCTCGCTCCCAGTGTTCCACAAGGTACAGTACTCGCTCCCAGTGTTCCACAAGGTACAGTACTCGCTCCCAGTGTTCCACAAAGTACAGTACTCGCTCCCAGTGTTCCACAAGGTACAGTACTCGCTCCCAGTGTTCCACAAGGTACAGTACTTGCTCCCAGTGTTCCACAAGGTACAGTACTCGCTCCCAGTGTTCCACAAAGTACAGTACTCGCTCCCAGTGTTCCACAAGGTACAGTACTCGCTCCCAGTGTTCCACAAGGTACAGTACTCGCTGCCAGTGTTCCACAAGGTACAGTACTCGCTGCCAGTGTTCCACAAGGTACAGTACTCGCTGCCAGTGTTCCACAAGGTACAGTACTCGCTAACAGTGTTCCACATGGTACAGTTCTCGCTCCCAGTGTTCCACAAGGTACAGTACTCGCTGCCAGTGTTCCACAAGGTACAGTACTCGCTTCCATTGTTCCACAAGGTACAGTACTCGCTAACAGTGTTCCACAAGGTACAGTACTCGCTCCCAGTGTTCCACAAGGTACAGTACTCGCTGCCAGTGTTCCACAAGGTACAGTACTCGCTTCCAGTGTTCCACAAAGTACAGTACTCGCTCCCAGTGTTCCACAAGGTACAGTACTCGCTCCCAGTGTTCCACAAGGTACAGTACTCGCTGCCAGTGTTCCACAAGGTACAGTACTCGCTTCCAGTGTTCCACAAGGTACAGTACTCGCTTCCAGTGTTCCACAAGGTACAGTACTCGCTGCCAGTGTTCCACAAGGTACAGTACTCGCTCCCAGTGTTCCACAAGGTACAGTACTCGCTCCCAGTGTTCCACAAGGTACAGTACTCGCTCCCAGTGTTCCACAAGGTACAGTACTCGCCTCCAGTGTTCCACAAGGTAAAGTTCTCGCTCCCAGTGTTCCACAAGGTACAGTTCTCGCTCCCATTCTTTATTTAATCCTCATAACTGACATAGACAGAGATGTGAACCATAGAAGTTTGTGTTCCTTTGGTGACGTTACTTGAGTTTACATGAGAGTGTCATCCATCAGTGACACTGTGAATCTGCAAGTGGATATAAACCAAGTCTTCCAGTGGACCACTGACAACAATATCATGTTCACTGAGGATAAATTTCAGTTACTCCTTTATGGAAAATTAGAGAAATAAAAGCTAAAACGGAGTATAAAACTAATTTTAACAACACAATACATGAGAAGAATATGAAGGACTTAAGAGTGATAATGTCAGAGGATCTCGCCTTCAAGGATCACAGCAATGTCATTATCACATCTGCAAGGATAATGATAGCATGGATAATGAGAACCTTCAAAACAATGGATGCCAAGCCAATGATGATCCTCTTTAAGTCACTTGTTCTCTCTAGGCTGGAATATTACTGTACACTAACAGAACTTTCAACGCAGTTCTGAGAATGATTGTAGTCCTTTGACCTGTATTCCCTGGAACACAGGCGAGAGACACACATCATAATTTATACCTGGAAAATCCTAGAGGGACTAGCCCTATATCTGCAGAAAGAAATCACTCTATATGAAAGCAAAAGACTCTACAGGCTCTGCAACATCCAACCAATAAAATGCATGGGTGCCACGAGTACACTAAGAGACAACATAAGTGGCAGGGGCCCAAGACTGTTCAACTGCCACCAAGCATACATAAGGAGGATTACCAATAGACCCCTGGCTGTCTTCAAGACCCCTAAGTGTCTACAAGAGCTGGACAGACACAAAGTCAATACCTGGAGTTTACCTGGA
Source organism: Cherax destructor (assembly GCA_009830355.1). Taxonomy (NCBI): domain Eukaryota; kingdom Metazoa; phylum Arthropoda; class Malacostraca; order Decapoda; family Parastacidae; genus Cherax; species Cherax destructor. Next base: position 3,696 of record WNWK01041602.1, on the reverse strand, counting down.
GAGAGTTCCGGGGGTCAGCGCCCCCGCGGCCCGGTCTGTGACCAGGCCTGACCAGCCGGGCTGGGGTTCCTACGTTGGATTACGTATATATACAATATATACACTGAGTGTATACTACCAAAATGACTAAGTAGTTTACACAGTAAACAGGTAAATAAACTGTGACCCTGGCAGCATACACTGTGACCCTGGCATCATACACTGTGACCCTGGCAGCATACACCATGACTCTGGCAGCATACACTGTGACCATGGCATCATACACTGTGACCCTGGCATCATACACTGTGACCCTGGCAGCATTCACCATGACCCTGGCAGCATACACTATGACCTTGGCATCATACACTGTGACCCTGGCAGCATTCACCATGACCCTGGCAGCATACACTATGACCTTTGCATCATACACTGTGACCCTGGCAGCATACACCGTGACCCTGGCAGCATACACCGTGACACTGGCAGCATACACCGTGACCCCGGCAGCATACACCGTGACGCTGGCAGCATACATTGTGACCCTGGCAGCATACACTGTGACCCTGGCAGCATACAACGTAACCCTGGCAGCATACACTGTGACCCTGGCAGCATACACCGTGACCCTGGCAGCATACACCGTGACCATGGCAGCATACACTGTGACCCTGGCAGCATACACTGTGACCCTGGCAGCATACACCGTGACCCTGGCAGCATACACCGTGACCCCGGCAGCATACACCGTGACGCTGGCAGCATACATTGTGACCCTGGCAGCATACACTGTGACCCTGGCAGCATACAACGTGACCCTGGCAGCATACACCGTGACCATGGTAGCATACACCGTGACACCGGCAGCATACACCGTGACCCTGGCAACATACACCGTGACCATGGCAGCATACACCGTGACACCGGCAGCATACACCGTGACACCGGCAGCATACACCGTGACGCTGGCAGCATACACTGTGACACTGGCAACATACACTGTGACCCTGGCAGCATACACCATGACCCTGGCACCATACACTATGACCCCGGCAGCATACACTGTGATCCTGGCTTCATACACTGTGACCCTGGCAGCATAAACTGTTACCCTGACATCATACACCATGACCCTAGCGTCATACACCATGATCCTGGCAGTATACACTGTGACCCTGGCATCATACACTGTGACCTTTGCAGTATACACCGTGACCCTGGCAGCATACACTGTGTCCCTGGTATCATACACCATGACCCTGGCAGCATAAACTGTGACCCTGGCAGCATACACTGTGACCCTGGCACCATACACCATGACCCTAGCACCATACATCATGACTCTAGAGCATACACCATAACCCTGGCAGCATACACCATGACCCTGGTATCATACACCGTGACCCTGGCAGCATACACTATGACCCTGGGACCATACACCATGACCCCGGCAACATACACTATGACCCTAGCACCATACACTGTGACCCTGGCACCATACACTGTGTCCCTGGTATCATACACCATGACCCTGGCAGCATAAACTGTGACCCTGGCAGCATACACTGTGACCCTGGCACCATACACCATGACCCTAGCACCATACATCATGACTCTAGAGCATACACCATAACCCTGGCAGCATACACCATGACCCTGGTATCATACACCGTGACCCTGGCAGCATACACTATGACCCTGGGACCATACACCATGACCCCGGCAACATACACTATGACCCTAGCACCATACACTGTGACCCTGGCACCATACACTGTGACCCTGGCATCATACACTGTGACCCTGGCATCATACAATGACCCTCTCAGCATACACCATGACCCTGGAAGCATACACTGTGACCCTGACATCATACACCATGACCCTGGCATTATACTCCATGACCCTATCAGCATACACTGTGACCCTGCAGCATTCACTGTAATCCTGGGAGGATACAGTGACCCCTGGCATCATACATTGTGACCCTGGTATACACCATGACCCTGGCAACATACACTGTGACCGTGGCATCATACAGCATGACCCTGGCAGCATACAGCATGGCCCTGGCATCATGCACCACAGAGAAGTCATTAAGGGTCAAAATTACCTCTAAAATGAGAGGGAGAAAGACCCCTAATGATATTTGGCTTCCAAGAACGACCAGGAGGAGGCGCGATAGGAAGAGCCGCAGGCGGCGGCGCAGCCGCAGACGACCGCAGCCGTTAACTGCGGCCGCCACAGTCTGCGGCTCCCCCCTCCCCCAAATTAAAAACTGGTCCCTTAACCACTCTTGGCGGGGGTATTTCCGTGGTAGGGGGTTTCAGGGGGTGCCAAAACCCCCCTGATCTCCCTTAACCCTCCCCTTGCTAGTATAAACAAACGTGTATTGAGTATGCTCGGTAAGGCTTTCGGCAGCCATATTTGTTATTCAAATTAACCAATCAGAACAGCGGTTCGTGGGGAAATTGATTGGCTGGTGGGCGGGGCCTTGACGGGAGGGAATCCGTGGTGCGATTGCTAACTGGCCAATCAGCTGTTCGGGGGCTGGAGGCTGGCTCCGCCCTCCAGTAGGGTAGAGGATGCGGATTGGCTGGTGGCTTCCCGCGAGGCGGGGCTTCCGCCGACTGGGGGACCCGACATCAAGGCTGCTGCCATCTGGCGGCAGTCACCCTGAGACCAACAAGGAGGACGCTGCCCACCGCCAGTGGTCGTCTAGCCAGTGGTTAAAAAACCCTTACTAGGGGGCTCCTAGCCCCTCCTACCCATTTTTTCACACCCTCTTCCTGTCTGGGTAGCCACAGGGGGGAGGAGGGGGCGGCGCGCCACGCCCTAGACAAGCGCAAGAGTACGATGACTCGTTCGAAAAATTCTATCACTAAATATACCCATCCCAGCGTGGGTATAACCGGTATACCCCCTTAAGTATACTCTTTGTATGCTGTATACCCGCATACAACCCACGCATACACCTCCCGGTCATACTTTCAAACCTTCAAATTCAACCGTTAAAAAAAAAAATCCGTTAAAACCGTTAAATATATTTTTTTGAATTTTCAAACGGGGCGATATACACACAAACCGACGCTCTCTTGATCCGAGGATCTGGAGCCAACCCACATCTCTCCTCCCCCCTCGGATCAAACCATACCTCCCCCAATGGTGCTGTATGGGCGCCCATACGGGTTGACTGCTTTCCCGTGTATATTCCAGAGGATATACACCAAACATATATACAGAAATATACTTAAAAATACACACAGCATATTCGCAAGTCTTACGAAAAATCGTATATTCCAGAATATACTTAAAAAGTATACAATGTTGTATACTTGCTATATGCTGTGTATTCCAGGATATACAGCATACTCCAAGCCCCAATTACTATACCAGGATATACACGGGAGCTCTAGAAACCAGCATACACTCTGGAGAGTGTATCACATATCCCAGAAGCCAGCACAACACCATTGTGTACTGGAGTATATCCCTTAACCCACAAGGTTAATGGATATACCTGCTTGGATGTACCCATTTCAGCATACAAGTTAAAATATAACCCCTCGTGTGTATTTACAGATATACCCTGGTATATCCTTTCACATAAACCATTATATATGCCAGAATATATCGCATATTCCAGCTATTATATATACTAGGATATATACGAGGATATACACTCTAAATCACAATATACACTTTCTATAGTATATT
>WNWK01041601.1:0-16376 GCA_009830355.1 Cherax destructor | reverse complement strand
ATATGTTCAATTTATATTCAAACTTTATAACTTAGATATGCAACTTTACTTATTTTATAAATTATCCTGGAGTCTACCTGGAGAGAATTCCAGGGGTCAACGCCCCCGCGGCCCGGTCTGTGACCAGGCCTCCTGTTGGACCAGAGCCTGATCAACTAGGCTGTTACTGCTGGCCGCACGCAGTCCAACGTACGAACCACAGCCCGGCTGATCAGGTACCGACTTTAGGTGCCTGTCCAGTGCCTGCTTGAAGACAGCCAGGGTCTTGTTGGTAATCCCCCTGATGTATGCTGGGAGGCAGTTGAACAATCTTGGGCCCCTCTCACTTATTGTGTTGTCCCTCAACGTGCTAGTGGCACCCCTGCTCTTCATTGGGGGGATGTTACATCGCCTGCCGAGTCTTTTGCTTTCGTAAGGAGTGATTTTTGTGTGCAAGTTTGGTACTAAGCCCTCGAGAATTTTCCATGTGTATATAATAATGTATCTCTCCCGCCTGCGTTCTAGAGAGTACAGGTTTAGGTACTTCAAGCGTTTCCAGTAGTTGAGGGGGTTTATCGCACTTATGCGTGCGGTGAAGGTTCTCTGCACATTTTCAAGGTCAGCAATTTCACCCGCCTTGAAAGGTGCAGTTAGTGTGCAGCAATATTCCAGCCTAGATAGAACAAGCGATCTGTAGAGTGTCAACATGGGCTTGGCATCCCTGGTTTTGAAGGTTCTCATTATCCATCCTGTCATTTTTCGAGCAGATGCAATTGCTACATTGTTATGGTCCTTGAAGGTGAGATCCTCTGACATGATCACTCCCAGGTCTTTGACATTAGTTTTTCGCTCTATTGTGTGGTTGGAATTAGTTTTGTACTCCGATGAGATTTTAATTTTTTCACGTTTTCCGTATCTGAGTAATTGAAATTTCTCATCATTGAACTTCATATTGTTTTCTGCAGCCCATTTAAAGATTTGGTTTATGTCTGCTTGGAGTCTTGCAGTGTCTTCAACGGTGGACACTGTCATACAGATTCGGGTGTCATCTGCAAAGGAAGACACAGCACTGTGGCTTATATCCCTGTCATTGTCTGATATGAGGATGAGGAATAGGATGGGAGCAAGTACTGTGCCTTGTGGAACAGAGCTTTTCACAGTAGCTGCCTCAGACTTTACTCTGTTGACTACTACTCTTTGTGTTCTACGTGTTAGGAAATTATAGATCCATCGACCAACTTTTCCTGTTATTCCTTTATCACGCATTTTGTGTGCTATTACACCATGGTCACACTTGTCAAAGGCTTTTGCAAAATCTGTGTATATAACATCTGCATTCTGTTTATCTTCTAGAGCATCCAGGACCTTGTCATAGTGGTGCAGTATCTATCAGTGGCTATCTACATTTATAGAACCATTAATTCCAACTTTAACCCTGAGCTAAAACACTTTCTTGACAGTTGTGACAGGACCCATAGACATAATACAAGACATAAACATCTCTTTAACATTCCCCGTGTCCGACTAAATCTATACAAAAATTCAATGCGCATAAAAGGGCCTAAAATCTGGAACTCCCTGCCTGAAAACTCTAGAACTGCAGACACAACCTCCATTTTCAAAAGCACCGTTAAAAAACATCTTATCTCACTTACGCACCCAACCGGTAGCTAACCACATGAAAACTACTTTATCTTGCACATATCCACAGCAAAATACACTTATTGATATCTGTGATTCTCCTTAATTTGCACATTACTAACCACAGCAAAATACACTTATTGATATCTTTGATTCCCCTTAATTTGCACAGTTCTTACCAAAATTCTAATACAACTATTGCTTCATAATACTTAAGCTAGTCATAAGTTTGCCTAAGACACTCCAATATAGAAACTATATTATGCCAATATATCACCTTTATCATTAATATATAAACTAATTGCTAACTTCTTATACTAATTGTTAAATTCTCAATGTTTAAATTCCAGTACCTAAATTTTGTAAACCTAACCTAACCTAACCTTACAATCTGTATATTCATTGTGTAGCTATTGAGTAAGACCTATCATAAGACTGCCTGAAAAGCCTAGGCATACCTAGGCATATTATTGGCCATCTTGTAATATCAACTTTAATGTATAACTGTAAGTATCCCCCACCTTGTATTACATGAAATAAAGAATTTTAATTTTAATTTTAATTTGAATTTGAATAAAGCTCATGGCGCAGGGAGAGTGACCCAGTAGCGGCCAGTGAAGAGGCGGGGCCAGGAGCTATGAATCGACCCCTGCAACCACAACTAGGTGAGTACAACTAGGTGAGTACAACTAGGTGAGTACACACACACGTACGCACACACACACACACACACACCACGCTAAATGCAAAGTCATGAAGATCGGGGCAGGGTAAAGAAGACCGCAGACAGAGTATAGGCTAGTTGGCCAGACTGCAAACCTCACTCAAGGAGAAAGATCTTGGGGTGAGTATAACACCGAGCACGTCTCCGGAAACACACGTCAACCAGATAACTGGTGCAGCATATGGGTGCCTGGCAAATCTGGGAATAGCGTTCCGATACCTTAGTAAGGAATCGTTCAAGACACTGTACACTGTGTAAGTCAGGCCCATATTGGAGTATGCAGCACCAGTTTGGAACCCACACCTGGTCAAGCACGCCAAGAAAATAGGGAAAGTGCAAAGGTTTTCAACAAGGTTAGTTCCGGAGCTAAGGGAAATGTCGTATAAAGAAAGGTTAAGGAAAATCAGCCTGACGACACTGGAGGACAGGAGGGTTAGAGGTGACATAATAACGACAAACAAAATACTACGTGGAATAGATAAGGTGGACAGAGACAGGATGTTCCAGAGAGGGGACACAGAAACAAGGGGTCACAAGTGGAAGTTGAAGACTCAGATGAGTCAAATGGATGTTAGGAAGTATTTCTTCAGTCATAGAGTTGTCAGGAAATGGAATACTCTAGCAAGTGATGTAGTGGAGGCAGGAACCATACATAGTTTTAAGACGAGGTATGATAAAGCTCATGGAGCAGGGAGAGCAGAGACCCAGTAGCGGACAGCGAAGAGGCGGGGCCAGGAGCTGATTCTCGACCCCTGCAACCACAATTAGGTGAGTACAATTAGGTGAGTACACACACACACACACCTCATCCACAGAGAGAAAGAACAAAAAGAATCTTGTGCCCTTAGCATTGAGCGATATTGAAAGTGAACTGCTTTACAGTTATTGGAGGACTTGGAGAATGTGGAACTGGATTATCTGGATCTGGAGCAGGTCTTCAATGAGGCTCCCCTCAAATTATGGCATGATCAACGTCTTTGGCTCATCAATAAAGGTAAATGAAATCTGTGTGCTTACCTAGATGTGTTTTGAGGCTCCAAAGTTCATTTTAAGCCTCTATCTCTTGTGCTGAATGGCTTAAAATAGTTTAGCTCTGTGAAGGCATTGTGCAGGGAGGTATAACATCTGTTAGGATTGATTGAGTCAGATGTTAGTGTGAGGGAGGGAGACGTGTGAGGCTATTGGTATAATGAATGTGGGTAAAGCAGCTGGGATTAATGGGATCAAAACAGAAATGTTAAAAGCAGATGGAGATACACTGTAGTTTTTGGGTGGCTGCTGCATTTTTTAAATGTATAAAAGGGGGAAGGTACTTAGAGATTGGTAGAGGGCGTGCATATTTCCTGTGTATGAAGGAAAAAGGAATAAAAGTGTAAGAATTATAGGGAAATAAGCCTTTTGAGTAAACCAAGTATGGTATGGTGGTTATTATTGAAAGAATTTAAGGTAATAATAATAATATACTTTTTTTTACTACAATAACATGTACAAGGTATACAGTCCTAGCTGACATCAATGACATACTACTATATAGAAAGCCGCTTGTTATGCTCAGCATTTCGGGAAATTAGGTCAGTGTCCCAGGATGCGACCCACACCAGTCGACTAACACCCAGGTACCCATTTTACTGATGGGTAAATATAGACAACAGGTGTAAAGAAACACGCCCAGTATTTCTACCCTGGCTGAGAATTGAACCCAGACCCTCGCAGTGTGAAGCGAGAGCTTTAGCCACCAGGCCACCAGAGAGCAGCATCGCAGATGAACAAGAATATTTAAGGAAAGGTAGGGGATGTGGATACCAAGTGTTATACACTGACGCATATATGCAAACAGTACTTAGCTAAAGGTAAGGAGGTTTTAATTGCTTTTATGGATTATAAAAAAGCGTATGATAGTGTAGATAGGGAAACAGTGTGACAGATGTTGGTAGGTTACTTAAAGTGGTTAAGAGTTTTTATAAGGATAGTGAAACTTAGATTGGGGTAAGTAGGAGAGAGGGAAATTATTTTGTAATAAAAGGCCTTAGACAGGGATACATGAAATCACCATAGGTGATATCGTTGTTCCATTCTCCTCAACTCTTCCAGTTTCTTCCTGAGAATTGTGTCAATGGCATCGCTTCCCAGAGGTGCTCCAAGCAAGACGCTATTTGTGGGGGCAATGACTGATGCTCCTGGTAGTTTTGATCTCACTGCATCTATCACTTGTTGATTTACTGAGATAATTTCACATTTGGATGGATTTAGGATGAGACCCATTTCCTGTCCCCGTGTCATCACCTGTGTAAGATCATCTAGAAGGGACTCCTTTGTACCTGCTAGTGTGCCATCATCCAGGAAGCAGATGTTTAGCTCACTGGTCAGTCTGACTGTGATTTCCCTAACCGCTATACAGAAGAGAAATGGTGCAAGAGGGTCCCCTTGCTGGACACCCTCTGATGATGTGATTTCATGCTCTCCAAACAGGAGCATTGATTCCTTGCTATACCTAGCTGAAACAAAAGGGAAGAGACCAGGGAAATGTTCTTGTACAGCTGCTAATACCACGTCTCTCTCTCTCTCTCTCTCTCTCTCTCTCTCTCTCTCTCTCTCTCTCTCTCTCTCTCTCTATATATATATATATATATATATATATATATATATATATATATATATATATATATATATATATATATATATATATATATATATATACAAAAGATCACAGTAAACAGGTGATATCAAAATATGCAAGACAACAACTATGAAAAAATAGAAGAATTCCAAGCGCTTTCGTGACTACTCACATTATCAAGGAACTATAAAGGAAACATGACAAGAAGGCTTATAAAGGGGCAGAATACACCTCACAGTCACATCACACTAACAAAGACTACACCTCACAGTAGCGTAACATCGCACGACTCTGTGAAGAGGAACATAAGAAGGACCTGAAACTCTTCCCAAGAATTAAGATTAGTCCAATTTATCATTAAATTCTTCCCAAATTTTATTAATTATAAATGAATCCAATTTATATAAACCAAAAGAAATATTCATATTATTTTCAAAACTGCTTTTAATGAAACATGATTCTATTATATTCCTCTCAACCATGGACTTGCTTGATACAACCCTCTCAGCATTTTGAAAATCAATTGGATGGTTAAAATCTCTCACATGAATAAATAGAGCATTAGAATCTTGTCCAGTTCTAATGCTATATTTATGTTGTTTTAATCTTAGTTCAAGACTTTTACCAGTTTGACCATAATAAACTTTATCGCAAATTTTACAGGAATCTTATAGACACATCCGTCAGCATTTTGGGGAATTTTTATCAAAGTCTTTTTACTGTATCAAGATTTTTAAATACAACTTTGATATTAAAATTCTTAAGAAAGGAAGGCATATCAACCAAGTTTCATGGTAAGGGAGAACCAACATATTTTTGGTTGAATAAGGTTGGTTGTCCCTTTTGGATTGTAAAAGTATTTCTAGCTTTTTAAAAGATTTATCAGTTATGTTTCTTGGATATTTTAAATCATTAGCTATTTCATAAATTTTAGAGATTTCTTCATCTATGAACTCTGGACTACAAATACGTAAGCTCTCAAAAACATAGAAGAAAACCGACACTTTAACTCTATCTTGATGTGAAGAGTAATAGTGTACATAGGAACAATTATTTGTAGGTTTTCTGTAAATTTTAAATTTAAAGTCAGTGTTACCCTTAATAATAAAAACATCTAGGAAGGGCAATGAGTTATTTACTTCAAATTCAAGAGTAAAATTTATAGAATGAGCTAAGCTACTTAATTTAACAAGGAAATGGTTTATGTCTACATTCTTAGGCATAAGGCACAAAATATCATCAACATATCTATACCACTTAGCTCTATTGGGAAGGATTGTGTTAAGCAATCTTGTTTCGAAAAATTCCATATATAAATTACTAAGAACAGGTGAAAGAGGATTTCCCATTGCCATACCAAACTTCTGAGTGTAAAACTCATCATTAAATACAAATTTTGCATCATTATTAAACTTTGCATTGTTGATGCAAAATTTGTATTTAATGGTGAGTTTTACACTCGAAGTTGGTTGGCAATGAAATCCTCTTTCCTGTTCTTAGTAATTATATATGGAATTTTCGAAACAAGATTGCTTAACACAATCCTTCCCAATAGAGCTAAGTGGTATAGATATGTTATGATATTTGTGCCTTATGCTAAGAATGTAGACATAAACCATTTCCTTGTTAAATTAAATAGCTTAGCTCATTCTATAAATTTTACTGTTGAATTTGAAGTAAATAACTCATTGCCCTTCCTAGATGTTTTATTATTAAGGGTAACACTGACTTTAAATTAAAATTTACAGAAAACCTACAAATAATTGTTCCTATGTACACTATTACTCTTCACATCAGATAGAGTAAAGTGTCGGTTTTCTTCTATGTTTTTGAGAGCTTTACTATTTGTAGTCCAGAGTTCATAGATGAAGAAATCTCTAAATTTATGAAATAGCTAATGATTTAAAATATCCAAGAAACATAACTGATAAATCTTTAAAATAGCTAAAATACTTTTATAATCCAAAAGGGACAACCAACCTTATTCAACCAAAATATGTTGGTTCCCTTACCATGAAAACTTGGTTGATATGCCTTCCTTTCTTAAGAATTTTAATATCAAAGTTGATTTAAAATCTTGATACAGTAAAAGACTTTGATAAAAATTCCCCAAAATGCTGACGATGTGTCTATAAGATTCCCTGTAAAATTTGCGATAAAGTTTATTATGGTCAAACTGGTAAATCTTGAACTAAGATTAAAACAACATAAATATAGCATTAGAACTGGACAAGATTCTAATGCTCTATTTATTCATGTGAGAGACAACCATCCAATTGATTTTCAAAATGCTGAGAAGGTTGATCAAGCAAGTCCATGGTTGAAGGAATATAATAGAATCATGTTTCATTAAAAGCAGTTTTGAAAATAATATGAATATTTCTTTGGTTTATATAAATTGGATTCATTATAATTAATAAAATTTGGGAAGAATTTAATGATAAATTGGACTAATCTTAATTCTTGAGAAGAGTTTCAGGTCCTTTCTTATGTTCCTCTTCACAGAGTCGTGCGATGTTACGCTACTGTGAGGTGAGTCTTTGTTAGTGATGTGACGTGAGTGTATTCTGCCCCTTTATAAGCCTTCTTGTCATGTTTCCTTTTATAGTTCCTTGATAATGTGAGTATCACGAAAGCGCTTGGAATTCTTCTATTTTTTCATAGTGATATATATCATATATATATATATATATATATATATATATATATATATATATATATATATATATATATATATATATATATATATATATATATATATATATATATATATATATATATAGTATATATATTGCAAACAATCGCAGACGGGCGATCTTAACTATGCAAGAGAAGCCACGGGGGGTGGAAATCTTTAGCTCAAGAACTTTCACACTTCTCAGTGCATCATCAGGAGCTTTGCAATGTTGCAAGAGAGCAACTAAAGCAGAGAGAGTTCTCAGAGTAGCGTAGTGTGGATGTGTCACCGTCCACGGTTACCCTTAGACCGTGGACGGCTGTTACAGTTGGCCGCACCCAAACCGACATACGAGCCACAGCCCGTCTGGTCAAGTATCGACTTTAGGTGCCTGTCCAGCGCCTTCTTGAAGACAGCCAGGGGTCTGTTGGTAATCCCCCATATGTATGCTGAGAGGCAGTTAACCAGTCTTGGGCTCCTGACACTTACTGTGTTGTCTCTTATCGTGCTAGTGGCGCCCATGCTTTTCATTGGGATTGGGATATTGCATCGTCTGCCGAGTCTTTTGCTTTCATAGTGAGTGATTTTCGTGTGCAGGTTTGGTACTAATCCCTCTAGGATTTTCCAAGTGTATCTGATCATGTATCTCTCCCGCCTGCGTTCCAGGGAGTACAGGTAGAGGAACTTCAAGTTTTCCCAGTAATTGAGGTGTTTTATCGCACTTATGTGTGCCGTGAAGGTTATCTGTACATTTTCTAGATCAGCAATTTCACCCGCCTTGAAAGGTGCAGTTAGTGTGCAGCAATATTCCAGCCTAGATGGAACAAGCGACTTGAAGAGTGTCATTATGATCTTGGCATCCCTAGTTTCGAAGGTTCTCATTATCCATCTTGTCATTTTTCAAGCAGATGCATTTGATACAATGTTGTGGTCTTTGAAAGTGATATCCTCTGACATTATCATTCCCAGGTCTTTTTCATTAGTTTTTCGCTCTATTGTGTGGTTGGAATTTGTTTTATACTCCGATATAGTTTTAATTTCCTCACGTTTTTGATATTGGAGTAATTGAAATTTCTCATCATTGAACTTCATATTGTTTTCTGCGGCCCATTTAAACATTTGGCTGATGTCCTCCTGGAGTTTTGCAGTGAATTCAGTGGTGAACACTGTCATGCAAATTCGGGTGTCATCTGCAAAGGAAGACACTGTGCTGTGGCTTACATCCCTGTCTGTCAGATATGAGGATGATTAACAGGATGGGAGCGAGTACTGTGCCTTGTGGAACAAAGCTTTTCACAGAACCCGCCTCAGACTTTACTCTGTTACTACTACTCTTTGTGTTCTATTTGTTAGGAAATTATTGATCCATCTACAAACTTTTCCTGTCATTCCTTTATCACGCATTTTGTGCGCTGTTACACCATGGTCACACTTGTCAAAGGCTTTTGCAAAGTCTGTGTATACCACATCTGCGTTTTGTATGTCTTCTAGAGCATCCAGGACCTTATCATAGTGGTTCAGTAGTTGGGACAGGCAGGAGCGACTTCCTCTAAACCCATGTTGCCCTGGGTTGTGTAACTGATGGGTATCTAGATGAGTTGTAGTCTTGCTTCTTAGAACCCTTTCAAAGATTTGTATGATATGGGATGTTAGTGCTATCGTTCTGTAGTTCTTAGCTATTGCTTTACTGCCTCCTTTGTGAACTGGGGCTACGTCTGTTTTTTTTTAGCAGCTGCTGGACGACCCCAGTGTCCATGATCCCTCTCCGTAGGATGTTAAAAGCATATGATAGGGGTTTCTTGCAGTTCTTGATGAACACGAGTCTGGGCCTGGGACAGAGTGCATTTATTGCCTTTTCGAAGTCATTTGGTGTCATTTTGGTGTCAGGATTTTAGATGGAAAATCCACAAGAGCCACAAAACGAGGAAGAACTGTAGTCTGTATATTTCGACATCTTCAATAGATACAGAGAATTGGGGAGAGAGATATCAAATACGTTTTAATATTTATAGGGTTGGAAGTGTAGGAAGTACAGGTTCTTGGGCTCATGAGGTGCTTGTTGATCTCTCATATTAGTCTGTATGTTCATATCTTTCTTTACTCTTGCAGAGCATGCAGCCAGGTTCGTTAGCGACGCCTCCAGAGTGGAGCTTCTGCGACGGTACGGAGGCACGTACCTTGACCTTGATGCTTTGACCTTACGCCCTCTCCCCGACATTGGTCCCTACCTGGGCTGGATAAACAGCATGGACATAAATGGCGCTGTCCTCAGGTTTCCGCCGAGACATCCTTTAATCCAGGTATGTCATTTTAGGTCAAGTATTATTATTGTTATATTGACATGTACATCATGTTGCTATAAGCGATAGGGAAAAAAATGTGAAGGGAGCAAAAGAAAGTGAAAATCCACGTAATAAGCGATTATCATCCAAACATAATACTATAACGGGGAGGGCTAAACCCATAAAGGTCACACAACGCCAGGAAAATAGGAGGTAATCAAGTTTGATTCGGGGAAAGGAAGGGAGGCTTCAGTTCGTAGGAAATCAAGGCAACCCTATCTAAGGGTTCTACCGTTAAAGGAGGCTGCCATGATATATATATATATATATATATATATATATATATATATATATATATATATATATATATATATATAATATATAATGTACCGAATAGGTAAAACTGATGAATTAGCAAGAACTCGTTTAAAATTTAGTCCTTTCTAAAATTTTCTTTTATACGTTTAAAGATATATTTTTTTCATTTATGATAATGTAAAAATGAATAATTTTATACCAAAACAGCCTTAGAAAACTTACCTAACCTTATTATTTGTAGTATACCTGGAGAGAGTTCCAGGGGTCAACGCCCCTGCGGCCCGGTCTGTGACCAGGCGGCCTCATGTTGGATCAGAGCCTGATCAACCAGGCTGTTACTGCTGGCCGCACGCAGTCCAACGTACGAACCACAGCCTGGCTGGTCAGGTACCGACTTTAGGTGCCTGTTCAGTGCCTGTTTAACAAGCGCAGTTTAATTAAGCCTAATCCAACTAAATATATTTTACATAAGTTTACAATAATTTAATAATAAACAAACACATTGAAATATATTTTTTTCGTTAGACTCAGAATGTTTTTTGCGAAATTATTGCATACACAAATTTTTATGCAATAAGATCGCAATAAACAGGTGATATTACAATATGCAGATGAACCACTGTGAAAATATAGTGAACTTCTAAGCCCTTTCGTGATTTTTTCACATCAAGGAATTTTCTTATTTTTTTTATTAACACATCGGCCGATTCCCACCAAGGCAGGGTGGCCCGAAAAAGAAAAACATTCATTATTCATTCCATCACTGTCTTGCCAGAGGGTGCTTTACACTACAGTTATAAAACTGCAACATTAACACCCCTCCTTCAGAGTGCAGACACTGTACTTCCCATCTCCAGGACTCAAGTCCGGGCTGCCGGTTTCCCTGAATCCCTTCATAAATGTTACTTTGCTCACACTCCAACAGCACGTCAAGTATTAAAAACCATTTGTCTCCATTCACTCCTATCAAATACGCTCACGCATGCTTGCTGGAAATCCAAGCCCCTCGCACACAAAACCTCTTTTACCCACTCCCTCCAACCTTTCCTAGGCCGACCCCTACCCCGCCTTCCCTCCGCTACAGATTTATACACTCTCGAAGTCATTGTGTTTCGTTCCATTCTCTCTACATGACCGAACCACCTCAACAATCCCTCCTCAGCCCTCTGGATAATAGTTTTGGTAATCCCGCACCTCCTCCTAATTTCTAAACCCCGAATTATCTTCATTATATTCACACCACACATTGACCTCAGACATGACATCTCCACTGCCTCCAGCCTTCTCCTCGTTGCAACAATCATCACCCATACTTCACACCCATATAAGAGTGTTGGTATAACTATACTCTCATACATTCCCCTCTTTACTTCCATGGACAAGGTTCTTTGTCTCCACAGACTCCGAAGTGCTCCACTCACCCTTTTTCCCTCATCAATTCTATGATTCACCTCATCCTTCATAGACCCATCTGCTGACATGTCCACTCCCAAATATCTGAATACATTCACCTCCTCCATACTCTCTCCCTCCAGTCTGATATCCAATCTTTCGTCACCTAATCTTTTTGTTATCCTCATCACCTTACTCTTTCCTATATTCACTTTCAACTTTCTTCTTTTACACACCCTACCAAATTCATCCACCAACCTCTGCAACTTCTCTTCAGAATCTCCCAAAAGCACAGTGTCATCAGCATTCACTTCTCTTACGACCCCATCTATAAATATATTGAACAACCACGGTGACATCACACATCCTTGTCTAAGGCCTACTTTTACTGGGAAATAATCTCCCTCTCTCCTACACAATCTAACCTGAGCCTCACTATCCTCATAAAAGCTCTTCACTGCTTTCAGTAACCTACCTCCTATTCCATACACCTGCAACATCTGCCACATTGCCCCCTATCATACGCCTTTTCCAAATCCATAAATGCCACAAAAGCCTCTTTACCCTTATCTAAATACTGTTCACCTATATATTTCACTGTAAACACTTGGTCTACACACCCCCTACCTTTCCTAAAGCCCCTTGTTCATCTGCTATCCTGCTCTCCGTCTTACTCTTAATTCTTTCAATAATAACTCTACCATACACTTTACGTGGTATACTCAACAGACTTATTCCCCTATAATTTTTGCACTCTCTTTTGTCCCCTTTGCCTTTATACAAAGGAACAATACATGCTCTCTGCCAGTCCCTAGGTACTTTATCCTCTTTTTTTTTTTTTTATTAACACATCGGCCGATTCCCACCAAGGCAGGGTGGCCCGAAAAAGAAAAACTTTCATCATCATTCACTCCATCACTGTCTTGCCAGAAGGGTGCTTTACACTACAGTTATAAAACTGCAACATTAACACCCCTCCTTTAGAGTGCCGGCACTGTACTTCCCATCTCCAGAACTCAAGTCCGGCCTGCCGGTTTCCCTGAATCCCTTCATAAATGTTACTTTGCTCACACTCCAACAGCACGTCAAGTATTAAAAACCATATGCCTCCATTCACTCCTATCAAATACGCTCACACATGCTTGCTGGAAGTCCAAGCCCCTCGCACACAAAACTTCCTTTACCCCCTCCCTCCAACCTTTCCTAGGCCGACCCCTACCCCGCCTTCCCTCCACTACAGATTTATACACTCTCGAAGTCACTCTGTCTCGTTCCATTCTCTCTACATGTCCAAACCACCTCAACAACCCCTCCTCAGCTCTCTGGACAATCGTTTTGGTAATCCCGCACCTCCTCCTAATTTCCAAACTCCGAATTCTCTGTGTGTGACCCAACAATTAAAATTTGCACCAATAACTCATTACAGTTGTGGCTGGGTGTAGACTAATAGATTCCTCATTGCTTTATAATTTGTTCATGAGTGCAACCATGTACAGACGTAAGTAAATTTACTTACATGATTCATTACCTTGTAACTAGTGAATTAATTACCATTGTACCTTGTTCAGCTATCAAAACTTTGGGGCCCAGTTTCTGGACCCTATATATACCTCTGTAATCTGCAAATACCTTTGTAACTTGTCATGATTGTGACCATCTGAGTTCATTACCTTTGTAACTTGCTCAGCTATCAAACTTTGAGGTCCAGTCCCTGGACCCATTATGTACCTCTGTAATCTTTTGACTACCGCCCACAGGATGGGTATGGGGTGCATAATAAATATATCAAACTAAACTAAAGGAGTAGAAACATTGGACGTGTTTCCTTACATTGGTTGTCTATGTTCACCCATCAGTAAAACGGGTACCGGGTGTAAGTCGACTGGTGTGGGTCGCATCCTGGGATAAAACTGACTTAATTTGCCCGAAATGCTCAGCATAACAAGTGGCTTTCTATACAGTAGTACTGTATGTCATTGATGTCAGCTAGGCCTGTATACCTTGTACATGTACTTGTAGAAAATTATTATTATTATTGTTAAGTCGAACCATTTGTTGAATAAAACTTTTGTTTTTCTTAAGATCATGGAATTCATACCAACAACAAGATGAGGAAGAAAAATATTGCTTGATGGCTACACCAACATTGTTGATAAGAAAAAAAGACAATGTAACATATTGGAGATGTGAAGGCAAGGGAAGGTGTGGAGGCTGACTAAGAACACAAGACGAAGTTATTCAAGGAGAAGCAAGTAATCATTCACATCCTCCTGATGCTGTACACAATTTGTCTTTGAAAACAGTACAGAAATTTAAAGAAAGAGCTAAACAGTCTGAGAAAGTGACTTCGACTATTATACAAAACTGCACTTCCTAAAAAGGAATCCTTGGTAAGATCAGGATCAACAAGTAACTGAATTCACAAACACTATGAGCAACTGCCTGCTGCTTCCGACAGTAACAAAACCTACAAGAATCTCTGAGACCTGTGCCTCTCTGTTAGACCATATCTGGACTAATACCATATCCCCATTAAAATCAGGCATAATCACAGACAATACCACAGACCCTACCTTTCCCTACCTTACCCTACCTTTCTCATAACCAATCTCGGAAAATTACCACTAGAGACTACTAAAGTTACCTTCAGACTACATAATGAGACAGCTATTAATAACTTCATAACAGCTATGACAAACACTGACTGGAAAACAGAAATAGACAACTTCACAGATACTGACTTATGTAATAATAATTTTCTTAAAAAGACCCAATACCTCTATAATAAGCATTGCCCTAAAAAAACTAAACAAATCACAGCTAAAAGGATAAACAGTCCCTGGCTAACACCCAGCATACTCAAATCCATTAATATAAAACACCTATAGGAAAAACAGTACAGAACGGGTCAAATAACAAGAGAACAAACAAAACGTTACTCATCAAACATAACCAGCCTGATAAGAAGGTCAAAAAAATTGTACTATGAGAACAGATTACATAACTTAAAAGGTGATATAAAAAAACCTGGAAAACCCTATCTGAAATTCTAGGAACTAAAAAGATATCCACAAACAGAACAATCAAGCTAACAAAACCAGATGAACCCCTACTTCCACCTATTGAAACAGCAAACAAACTCAATGATTTCTTCTCCACCATAGGTAAAAAGCTGGCAAGCAAAATCCCAAGTTCAAACACTCCACCTAACGACTATCTCACTGGCACCTATCCGAACACACTATTCATAGCCCCGACCAACCCAATAGAAGTTTCACTTATAATCAACACATTAAAAAACAAGGCAGGTGACCTAAATAACTTACCACCTTTTATATACAAAAAAGCCTCTCAGCAGCATCACTCAGTTCCGGGACAGCAGAAGCCACAGGTCACTGAAGTCGAAGGCACAGTGCATGGTGAAGACCTGGCTGGAGACTAGCACGAAGGAGGTCGCGAGAGAAGTTGCCTTCTAGGGTGAGTATACCTGGAGAGAGTTCCAGGGGTCAACGCCCCTGCGGCCTGGTCTGTGACCTGGCCTCATGCTGGATCATAGCCTGATCAACCAGGCTGTTACTGCTGGCCGCACGCAGTCCAACGTAAGAACCACAGCCCAGCTGGTCAGGTACCGACTTTAGGTGCCTGTCCAGTGCCTGATTGAAGACAGCCAGGGGTTTGTTGGTAATCCCCCTGATGTATGCTGGGAGGCAGTTGAACAGTCTTGGGCCCCTGACACTTATTGTGTTGTCTCTCAACGTGCTAGTGGCACCCCTGCTTTTCATTGGGGGGATGTTACATCGCCTGCCGAGTCTTTTGCTTTCGTAGGGAGTGACTCTCGTGTGCAAGTTTAGTACTAATCCCTCGAGAATTTTCCAAGTGTATATAATAATGTATCTCTCCTGCCTGCATTCTTGGGAGTACAGGTTTAGGAACTTCAAGCAATCCCAGTAATTGAGGTGGTTTATCACAGTTATGCGTGCCGTGAAGGTTCTCTGCACATTTTCTAGGTCAGCAATTTCACCTGCCTTGAGAGGTGCAGTTAGTGTGCTGCAATATTCCAGCCTAGATAGAACAAGTGACCTGAAAAGTATCAACATAGGCTTGGCATCCCTGGTTTTGAAGGTTCTCATTATCCATCCTGTCATTTTTCTAGCAGATGCGATTGCTACGGTGTTATGGTCCTTGAAGGTGAGATCCTCTGACATGATCACTCCCAGGTCTTTGACATTAGTTTTTCGCTCTATTGGTTGATGTCTGCTTGGAGTTTTACAGTGTCTTCAACGGTCGACACTATCATGCAGATTCGGGTGTCATCTATTAAGGAAGACACTGCACTGTGGCTTATATCCCTGTCTATGTCCGACATGAGGATGAGGAACAGGATGGGAGCGAGCACTGTTTCTTGTGGAACAGAGCTTTTCACTGTAGCCATCTCAGACTTTACTCTGCTGACTACTACTCTTTGTGTTCTACTTGTAGTGATACCGGGCTTGTGGAGAGCCGCAGCAGGACACAATACTGCACCACCTCAGGGGCCCCTTACAATAACAACAAACAGTACGGCGATGGCCCAGCATGGCGTGTGGTCTCTCTCTTACACAAATACATTCGTGATGCAGATTACATGGTAAGCTTAAATATGTCGCTGCGTGCGGCCAGCAGTAACAGCCTGGTTGATCAGGCTCTGGTCCAACAAGAGGCCTGGTCACGGACCGGGCCGCGGGCGTTGACCCCTGGAATTCTCTC
>WNWK01041600.1:0-16376 GCA_009830355.1 Cherax destructor | reverse complement strand
TGACTTGACTGACTTACTGACTGAATGACGACTGACTTACTGACTGAATGACTTGACTTACTGACTGAATGCTTGACTGACTTACTGACTGAATGACTTGACTGACTTACTGACTGAATGACTTGACTGACTTTGACTGAATGACTTGACTGACTTACTGACTGATGACTTGACTGACTTACTGACTGAATGACTTGACTGACTTGACTTACTGACTGAATGACTTGACTGACTTACTGACTGAATGACTTGACTGACTTACTGACTGAATGAACTTGACTGACTGAATGACTGACTGACTGACTGACTTGACTGACTTACTGACTGAATGACTTGACTGACTTACTGACTGAATGACTTGACTGACTTACTGACTGAATGACTTGACTGACTGAATGACTTGACTGACTGAATGACTTGACTGACTTACTGACTGAATGACTTGACTGACTTACTGACTGAATGACTTGACTGACTTACTGACTGAATGACTTGACTGACTTACTGACTGAATGACTTGACTGACTTACTGACTGAATGACTTGACTGACTTACTGACTGAATGACTTGACTGACTTACTGACTGAATGACTTGACTGACTTACTGACTGAATGACTTGACTGACTATGACTTGACTCTTACTGACTGAATGACTTGACTGACTGAATGACTTGACTTACCTTACTGACTGAATGACGCTGACTTGACTGAATGACTTGACTGACTTACTGACTGAATGACTTGACTGACTTACTGACTGAATGACTTGACTGACTTACTGACTGAATGACTTGACTGACTTACTGACTGAATGACTTGACTGACTTACTGACTGAATGACTTGACTGACTTACTGACTGAATGACTTGACTGACTTACTGACTGAATGACTTGACTGACTGAATGACTTGACTGACTTACTGACTGAATGACTTGACTGACTTACTGAATGATTTAAAGTTAGACACTCAGTACAACCATCGACTTTAGTTCCAGAACCTCTACTATCCACCTCAGCCCAGTAGGGCCACAGCATAACTCTCCACTCTCTTCACAATCATCTACAAACACCAGCACCCACAATTTAAGGTAAATACTATTATTTCTGTTACATTTGTAGTCTTAAGCAGTAAAAACAACATAATACATCACAATAATGAACTACAATTACATATTCACTTTTATTTTTGTATGATCTGTTGGTCTAAAAAAAACTTGTTTGGCTTTTTGGGGACTCCCAAGAATGTAACCCTATTTTTCCCATAAGTTTTTAAATTATATAACACGAAATTATCTAACACGACATTTTCAGGAACGTAACTACCGTGCTAAATGACGATCTACTGTATTACACTTTAAAAAATGTGCTCTTTATTTCTATAAAAAAAAACTATTTTTTTTCAAAATATTTGGGGCACTGGGGTAGTAAACGTATATACATTTGGACCGTTTACGGGCAAAATGAAGGTTCGGGAGTTTTGTAAACAAACCAGTTGTTGTTGCTGTTACCAGCCTGGACACGAATGATTTCTGTTCACTCCATCAAGCCGACTGGAAGTGATCTAATGCAGTTAGCATTACAAACTCCGTTTTCTCTTATACTAACATGTCTGAAGGAGGAAAGAATGGGAAGGTGTTTTCATAGCTAGACCAAGAATGCCCGCCATCACTGTCCTCCCCAGCCACCACATTCGTAATGACATACATATTTTATTCATTCTAGAGTGTATATCATTTTTCTATGTTATTTATATTGTTTATTATGTCATATTAGATGAATTTTGATAGATAAATAAGCTGTCAAGTTGATAATAACTTCATAGCGAAGTACTATTTTACTATTTTGTCATGCCTTCTGAGAGCAGGAACGGATTGTGTTTCCATTATTTCTTATGGGAAATATTATATTGCCTTTTGAACATTTCGTGTTAAGAACAAGCTCCTGGAACAGATTATGTTAGAATAGCGAGGGTCCACTGTATGTGTTTTTTTTTTTTAAACTTTTTTTTGGAAAAAAAAAATCACTAAAAGCAAAATGTAAAACATATCGCAAACTCCCCATGTAATTCAATAGAACCATCATTCTTCAATAACCTGTGAAAGAATCATGATGCTCTTATAAATACTCTTTACATGAGAGGGATAATAATGTCAATAACTTATTCCTAAGTTATAGATAATTATGTTTGTGTAAAAATCTTAGGTAATGGCATGCCAAATCTCGGAGCACTATACAGTGGTCCCTCGACTTTTGGTCAGACTGACTATCGGTGATTTCGAGTTTCAATGGCTTTTATCGGTCAAATTTTCCCTCACCAACCGGTCATTCCCTCGACTATCGGTCCGGGTACCAGACCTGTCTGCGCTTGCGTGCCTCGCCGCGCAGGCGTCGTGAGCCAGTCTAGTGTTGTTTACCATTGAGAGAACATTACCCAGTGCGCTCCTTCAAACATTTCACAATAAATTTATTGTGTTTATTGCTGATTTAGTGATTGTCACTGTGAAATAAGTCACCATGGGTCCAAAGAAGCTTCACAAGTCAATAAAGGCTATAGCACCAGCCAGCAATAAAGGGTAGCAAGTAAGTTAAGCGATTAAGCGATAGAAAATGACGACACAAAACTTAACTCCTACATTGTTGTTTGAGGCGTATAAGGGCACTGAGTCCAGAGCCATCCTCTGCCACCATCTCCTCCAAGGTAAGTGTAAATATTTCTTATTTATATAAGTGTGAATATTTCTTATTTATAAATTAAAGTGTAAATATTTCTTATTTATAAATAATGTACACATTATTTGTGTGAATACTGGTGGTGGCTTTGCTGGAAGGCCCACCACCACCACTATATGTACTGCTTATGGTCAGTGGCCCTTATAACACAACAACAACAACACACTACCAGCAGTCCTTACATTTGCAATTACATGTTTTATTCATTCTAGAGTTTATATCATGTTTCTATTTTATTAATACTGTTTATTATGTCATATTATATGAATTGTGCTAGATAAATAAGCTGTAGAGTTGATATTATTGTCATATTGAAGGACTATCTTGTCCTGCCTCCAGACAAACTCTCCTGACTCTCTCATACGCCAACAAGAATCTTCAATAAAGGTAAAACTGGTTTAACTGTTCATTTGTCCATTATAATTAGTGTTTTATATTTATTTCTCATTGTTTTCTGTATGTAAAACTATAGTATTTATTCTTTAAAAAATGAATTTTTGTTGAATATTTTTGGGTGGAAACAAATTAATTGTATTTACATTATTTCTTATGGGAAATAAGGTTTCGACTTTTGAAGAATTCGAGTTAAGGTCTAGCTCTGGGAACAGATTATGACCGAAAGTCAAGGGACCACTGTACTTCTCCGTCCTTATTGGAAGCCAAAAGGCTACTGAGTAAGCAACCAAGCGAGTTCTTCCACCTAATCCTAACATAAGTTGCCATGTAGTGTATTTTAAGTGAAACAATTATAAAAATTGTAATTTTGTGGGTAAAAAAACTGATTAATTGCCAACATGTCCTCTTGCTAACAGCAAGAACAAAAAATAAATGGCAGCAGTGGTACCCAAGCTCTGAGATTTTTTCTCCAGCCAGAGCCCATCAATGCTTCTATGATGGCATAATTGCAAGTATTACTACACTAACACACGTAGAACCCAGAATGACCCAAGAATATCAACAGTGAGACCATCTGTTACAAAATGACATGATATCTATTAGTAATAGACATCTCCAGTGAACACTAGAAACGATAGCCCTTCTAGCATCCAGCCTGTTACTGGGCTTTTGCAACAAAGTCAGTATCCTGGTCCAGTTATCCGATATATTCAATAGTCACCAAGAGGATTACAACTGATAGGGTACTAACCAAAGAAATATATTTAAAATTTAATAGATTTATTAACAAAATTAGAATGTCTAGGGTTTCAAAGTAAATAAATGTACATATGATCAGGATGTTCATTAAGTTATGAATTAGGAGGTTAGCTCTACACTTCTCTCATATACATTACTGTGCTGAAGTCACATATATCTAAATGACTCGGAAGTACCATCAGGTACAATGTCAGTAATATAATAATATGCAGATATATACAAATAAGTGTAGATGTGTGTATGAGTGTGCTCCAGGTAACTCTAAGACTCTACTCAACCAGTGTCCGACTGAACAACTTCTCATAAGCTAGCTTCTCTAACAAACTGACAATCAGAACAGCTTGATTGAACAGTAAAATGACCAATTCGCAGAACAGCAAAATCACAAGCAACAGCAACAGCATCAGGAACAAGGAGATAGAAAATCGATCCTAACTGGGGACCATCAGCAGATCCTCCAAAATACAGTGGACCCTCGGTTAACGAAATTAATCCGGTCCAGAAGCTATTACTTAATCTGAATCTTTCGTTATCTGAAACCTTATTTCCCATAAGAAATAATGTAAATACAATTAATTCGTTCCACAAAAAAATAATCACTCAAAATAAAAAAAAATAACATTTACTTACCTTTATTGAAGAGACTTGCAGGCATCTGGAAGATATAGATGATGATTGGAGCAGGGTGTTAGTGGTTGGAAGGGGAATCCCCCTCCAAAAGGACTTCAGGTAACAAGTCCCTCTCTGGGGTTACTTCCCTTCTTGGTCTTTTAATGCCACTAGGACCAGCTTGAGAGTCACTAGACCCCTGCCTGGTAAAGTAACTGTCCACAGTTCTCTGTTTCTGGCGACTCTTCAACACTTTTCTGAAGTACAACATGGCTCTGTCACTGAAGTGGTTGCACAGAAGGCTCATTTCAGCTTGCTCAGGGTGGTATCTTTCAACAAATGTCTGCAACTCATTCCACTTTGTACAAATCTCCTTAAGCACTGAAGAAGGCACCTCCTTATCTCTCTCTCTCTCCTCCTTTGAAGCAATAACCTCAGCTGTGGTCTGTTGCTGTTCCAGATGAAGCTCTTGCAGCTCTTCAGTTGTTAGCTCTACCCTGTGCTCCTCCACCAACTCTTCCACATCCTCACCACTCACCTCCAACCCCAGGCTGTTCCCCAATTCCACAATATCTTCCACAACATGTTCCACAACAGGCACAGGGTCGTCAGGGTCAGGGTCAGCCTCAAATCCTTCAAAATTCCTCTTTTGGACACAATCCGGCCACAGTGGTCTCCAAGCAGAGTTCAGAGTCCTGGAAGTCACTTCCTACCAAGCCTTACCTATAAGGCCTATGCAATGCACAATATTGAGGTGTTCTTTCCAGAACTCTCTTAGGGTCAATTCAGAGTCATTGGTCATATTAAAGCACCTCTGAAACAGTGCTTTGGTGTACAGTTTCTTGAAGTTGGAAATGACCTGCTGGTCCATGGGCTGGGTGAGAGGAGTGGTGTTAGGAGGCAAGAACTTCACTTTGATGAAATTTATGTTGTCAGGCAACAACTCTTGCAAGTTGTGAGGATGAGCAGGAGCATTGTCCAGTAGCAGGAGGCACTTGAGTGGCAATTTCTTTTCCAGGAGGTATTTCTTCACACTAGGGCCAAACACTCCAGTCATCCATTCCTTGAAAATCTCCGTAGTGACCCATGCCTTGGTGTTAGCTTTCCAATGCACACACAATTTATTCTTGTCAACACTGTGTTTCCTGAAGGGTCTGGGATTTTCTGAGTGATACACCAGTAAAGGCTTCACTTTAAAATCACCACTGGCATTGGCACACATCATAAGAGTTAGCCTGTCTTTCATAGGCTTGTGTCCTGGCTGTGCCTTTTCCTCCTGAGTAATGTAGGTCCTGTTGGGCATTTTCTTCCAAAACAGGCCTGTTTCATCACAATTAAACACTTGCTGGGGGAGGAATTGTTCAGCCTCTGCACAAATTTTTCAGCTGCACGTTTGTCTGAGCTGGCTGCCTCACCATGCCTCACAACATTGTGTATGCCACTACGTTTCTTAAACTTCTCAAACCAGCCTTTGCTGGCTTTAAAATCACTCTCCTCACCACTGGTTCCAGGCATTGTCTTCACAAGATCTGCGTGCAACTTCCTTGCCTTTTCACAAATTATCGCAATAGAAATACTATCACCCGCTCTCTGTTTTTCATGGATCCACACCAACAACAACTTCTCAACCTCATCCACTGTTTTCGATCTTTGTTTCGTTAACAAATTAACCCCTTTTGCAACATTAGCTTCCTTGATCTCATTTCTCTGTGCCAGGATAGTGCCGATAGTAGATGGAGTTTTCTTGTACATCCTGGCAAGATCACTCAGACGTACACCACTCATATTTTTCTATGATTTCCTTCTTCAGTTCGATGGTGTTCCTCACTCTCTTTACCACAGGGGTGCCACTAGGAAGCTTCTTTGGACCCATGGTGACTTATTTCACAGTGGCAATAACTAAACCACCAAAAAAGACACCAAATATATTGTGAATCTTTGAAAGAGCGCGCAAGGTAATGTTCTCTCAATGGTAAACAACGCTTCACTGGCGTCCTGCGCTTGCGCGGAGCAGGCGGACACGTCTAATACCTTTCGGTAACCGAGGAATTTTTCGCTAACCGATTACGAAAAAAGCTTTCGGTTTCCGAAGCTTTCGTTAACGGGACCTTTCGTTAACCGAGGGTCCACTGTAATCACAAAACTCCCTTATTACTGAATCTAGGTTCAGCATAAAAATCCCTGACTGTGATGGTGCACAGATGCTTCAAAGAATTAGGTCAAGAGCTATAGCTAGAGACCAGAGTTATCTCAGAGTGTCATGTGACACACAACCCAGTAAAACGTCAAAAATCACTGTCTAGACTATTCTCTGTGAACAGAGTTACACAGAGTTCTGAGAAGTATGTTTCGTCTCACCACTGAATACATACTCTACTAAACAGAGTCTAAATGACGAGAAAACAAGCAGAGACAGGAGAGAGGTGTTGTCTCAATGAGGGTCAGCAGGCCAAAGAGGAGGAAGGAGAAGCAGTCTCCCACCTCAGCTGTGGTCATGCCACCGACTGACTGCCCAGCAAAAGCCGGCAGTATAACAAGCGAAGTGTCGTAAGCGGTAGTTTGCCAACTCCCGGACAGCTACAACACACTTGAGCACAATAGTGTAACATCCTACCTACTAAAATAGCTAAGTCAAATAATAATATAAAGCAAGATATTAACAATTTAGCTATTATCGAAAATATCAGCAATATAAAATTATAAGAAATGAAATATACATAATAAATCACATATATACATTGGGGCCCATTCTGGGGTCGCAATACCATCATCTCGAAAAAATTGCCGATCTAAGTGGAGACTGCCATTCAAACCCAAAGCACAGCCCGCTGCCAGACGAACACCTACCCCAAGCTCTGAGCAACTATAGCTTCTCCGTCTTAACTACAACAACCCCTGTACTACTATGAGACCTAATAGCAGAAGAAGCAACAAAAAGAACAGCAAGAAATCACCAAGAACTCTACTATTTCACTTGAATACCCAGCAGGACGCCGGTGCCTTATCCGCCCCCTCCACCACCATCCCAGGTGACTCATCAACAACAACAATGGCTGACTCTCCCTCACCCTACTCAACCACAACCCAAGACGACGGGACAGCAACAACACCAATCATGACTGAATCTCCCTCAAACCGCCCTGCCTTCGTAGGATTTGACCCATCTGAAATGATCTCAGGTATGACAAATGACCCTGTCACTCTTAAGTCATACATCACCACTCTAACTGTGGAAAACGAGAATCTTCGTACAACACTATCTAAACATGAAACTAAGTTAGCCCACCTTGAAAGCAAGATCCTCAGCCTTGAAAAGAAGTTTACATCAGCTGGAATGGCTGATTTTGGCAAGACCCTCCAAACAGTCATAGCCAGCCATACAGAGCAAATAACATCACTAAACACGAAGGTTGAAGATGCTGTCAAGGACTGGAAGACTGACATGGATACCCAGCTGAACGAATATTTTACTAACCAAGAGGATAAAACTGAGCAAGATAAGTTATCTGATCAGTAATAATTAGCAGTTCACTCTTTCCAAGTGACATAAACCATTCAAACTGCAAAGATTAAGTAAGTTTATTCCGGTATACACAAATACATTTACATACATTATCATACATAGCAGCATATGTGTAGAGAACCTAGGATAACCCAAAAAGTCAGACAGAGTGACTTATTTCCATTGGGGTCCTTTTTATACCTTAATATTATACATTGTAGGATTTATATGTTATTATATTATAAAGGATATATGTATATGTACTAGGAATAAGGTAAAAAAGAGTTATTTACATATACATGGGTGTTAGCTAAAAAAAATTAAAAATCATTCTCCTCCCTTTCTGTCGCTACATTCATTAGGTACCTTTTGGTTCTCTTCTTGAACTGGCTCATGCTATGACTGGCTTTGACATGTGCAGGCAGTCTGTTCCATTCTTTTATTGCTGTACAATAAAAGGTGTTTGAAGCCTGGCCACTGATTGTGGGTGCTACATAGTTGTGCTCTCTCAACCTAGTACTATGACTGCTTTGGTTCCCAGCCTTGACCAAATTGGCAGCAAGATATTCTGGACACTGTTTGTGAGCAATTTTATAAATTTGATTTAATTTAAGTTGTTTTACTCTGTCTTCAACATTCAGCATATCCAATTGTTGCAATTCATCCTGGCCTACATGCTCTCTTGGATCCAGGTCCAGGATGAATCTTACCATTTTGTTCTGGGTGATTTGCAGTTTATCTTTCAGTTTTTTTGTCAAGGCAGAGTACCATGAAGAGCAAGCGTAGTCCATATGACATTGTATAAGGGCTATACCTAGGGTCCTGCGAGCCTCAGTAGGTAGACACTGTGCTTGTCTGTAGAGGAACTTCAGTCTGGCATTCGCTTTCTTTACTACACTGTTACCTATCAATTCTCCTGACATGCATGGGTCAGAGTGGATTCCCAGATATTTTACTGAGGAAACTGATGTGATGGATTCCCCATTACACAGGACATTAAAATTATTTACCTTTCTCAGTTTATATTTCATGCCAAAGTTTACGGCTTCTGTTTTCCCTAGATGTAACGATAGTTTGTTGTCTACTAACCATTTGCAGCAGGACTCCAGTTCCAGTGTTAATACATTAGCTATATCTTGTGGGTCTTTACCTGACACTAACAGAGCACTGTCATACAGTAGGAGTTTGCACTTGACACTGATAATAAAGGAATAATAAAGGACCCAGAATACAGTGGTACCTCGACTTACGATGCTATCATCTTACGTTATATTCGATATCCGATACTTATAACGTAAGAAATTTGAATGCGACATCCGTTGATTGATTCGTCTTACGACTTTCGTACCGGACCTGTCCGCTTGGCGCCCAGCTGAGCGCGCACTCCAGGGAGCGTCAGTGCTATTGTTTACAAGCGAGAGCGACCACCCACCCACACCCACGCATTCATACCAGTATATTTTCATTATTCCACTGTTTTTAGTGCTCGCAACTGCTAAATAAGCCACCATGGGCCCCAAGAAAGCTCCTAGTGCCAAGCCTGTGGTAAAGAATGTGCAGGGAGTGAAGCATTTATGCAGGGAGTGTAGCAGGCATGCAGGGAGTGTAGCAGGGATGCAGGGAGTGTAGCAGGGATGCAGGGAGTGTAGCAAGGATGCAGGGAGTGTAGCAAGGATGCAGGGAGTGTAGCAAGGATGCAGGGAGTGTAGCAAGGATGCAGGGAGTGTAGCAAGGATGCAGGGAGTGTAGCAAGGATGCAGGGAGTGTAGCAAGGATGCAGGGAGTGTAGCATTCATGCAGGGAGTGTAGCATTCATGCAGGGAGTGTAGCATTCATGCAGGGAGTGTAGCATTCATGCAGGGAGTGTAGCATTCATGCAGGGAGTGTAGCATTCATGCAGGGAGTGTAGCATTCATGCAGGGAGTGTAGCATTCATGCAGGGAGTGTAGCATTCATGCAGGGAGTGTAGCATTCATGCAGGGAGTGTAGCATTCATGCAGGGAGTGTAGCATTCATGCAGGGAGTGTAGCATTCATGCAGGAGTGTAGCATTCATGCAGGGAGTGTAGCATTCATGCAGGGAGTGTAGCATTCATGCAGGGAGTGTAGCATTCATGCAGGGAGTGTAGCATTCATGCAGGGAGTGTAGCATTCATGCAGGGAGTGTAGCATTCAAAGAAAAGGCCAGTAACCCCAGAAAGAACTTGGTACCTGAGTGTTAATGGAAGGGATTCCCTTCCAAACACTAGCATACTACTCCACCTTCTCCTCCTCCCGTCCTCCACACATCAACAACTCTTCAATAAATGTAAGTGACATGTTATTGTACAATATTTGCATGTGTATTTAGGTATTCTTTATTAAATTATTTATTATTTAATGTCCAAAAGTTCTAAAAAATATTTTATTTAACTACTTTTGGAAGTCTTGGACGGATTAAATTTATTTCCATTATTTCTTATGGGGAAAATTGATTCGTTTAACGATTGTTTCGTCTTAAGATATGCCCTCTCTGACGGATTAATATCGTAAGTCGAGGTACCACTGTACTACCTTGGGGAACTCCACATGCTATCGGCAGTGGTTCTGATTCCATTTTGTTGATTTTGACAATTTGTTTCCTGTTGCTAAGATAGGACTTAAACCAGTCTGTGGAACCTATGCCGATAGCTTGAAGTTTCTTACATAATATATTGTGGTTGACAGTATCGAAGGCCTTTTGCAAGTCTAAAGTTACCATTCATATGAGGTTCTCTATAGACATTTCAGTTCTCATGTAATCCATCAGATTAATTAGGGAGGTGTCGGTTGAGTAAGATCTCCTAAAGCCTGATTGGTAACTATGAAGAATGTTGTTGTCACTAAGATATTTAACTACTTGACAGTTCACCGCCCTCTCTAGAATTTTGGATATTACACTGAGTATACTAACAGGCCTATAGTTGCTGACATCAGACCTACTATTTTTCTTGAGGATAGGAGTAACTCTGGCCTCCTTGAACCCTCTGGCACTGTATTAGTGGTGATGGACAAATTTATTATGTGAGCAATGGGGATTGCCAGTTCAGAGGCACCATCTTTTAGGAACTTAGACGGGATGTTATCTGGGCCAGTGCTCTTAATTGGGTTTAACCTGCTTAGTTCTTTTTGCACGAAGTCATGATATACACTTACTAGTTGACAACTGTTTGGAGTTACTCCTTTATTGGTATAGTATGTTATAAATTTATCAGAGTCTGTGTTAAAGGTATTTGATGCAGCTGGTAACTTACTAGTGTTGATGCGACAGTTGTGTAGTATGAATTAAAACAATTTGCCACTTTAGTTGTATCGTGGCATACCTCGTTATCGACATTTAGAACTATGTTAGATCTATCTACGTGTTTATGGCTATACCCCAACTGTTTGAGTTGTTGCCAAAGCTTTCTAGGGTTATTCTTGTACTCTTCGATTTTTGAGCAATAGTGTCTTGCCTTTGTGCCTTTATAAGCCTCTGCACTCTGTTCCTCACCCATTGGAATTCATTTAGTGCTGCAATATCCTGTCTGTTTGCCTTAAATATTTTTATCAACTGGTCTCTGAATTTCATATTATCTAATATCTCAGTAGTCATCCAGGGTTCAGTTCTTCGTTTAATCCTAACCTCTTTAACTGGTACAATATTATCAAGGATGGCAGTGAACATTGTTTTGATTTTTTCCCCGGCATCATTTACGTCCATGCAACTTGTTATCACTGACCAGTCACAATTGTGTAGCATATTTACCAGTGTTTCTTTACTGTAGTGTCTAGTTGACCTAACGTTTATTGTCTTGTGTAGGCCTATCCGTTCCCTAGTAATTTTCCTGGTACAGTAAATGATGAAATGATCACTAAGGCCTGTGGTAATGACCCCTGACTGACTAATGTTCTCAGGGCAGTTACAAATTATGTGGTCAATTAGGGTGGCTGAGAACTGTGTGATCCCGGTTGGTGTATTAATTAGTTGCGTGTAACT
The DNA here is from genome assembly GCA_009830355.1 of Cherax destructor. Taxonomy (NCBI): domain Eukaryota; kingdom Metazoa; phylum Arthropoda; class Malacostraca; order Decapoda; family Parastacidae; genus Cherax; species Cherax destructor. The sequence goes on along the minus strand of WNWK01041600.1, from coordinate 4,382 downwards.
ATTTAAATCCAGAATTTGCTTATATCTTTTACATAGCCCGTTATTTTGCTGTTGAAAACAGACATTGAAGTCTCCTAGTATTACTGTCTTGTCATTGTTATCAAGTCCTGACAAGACTCTTGAAAAGTCCTCTAAGAACTGGTCATGGGTGGGGGTGATAATTAGTTCCTACTAAGATGGGTTTGGTCTTGGGAAGCAGCACTTCAAACCATAGAATCTTCAGTTTATTGTCATTTAAATCAGGTCTTGGATTATAGGCTAAGTCATTCCTTATGTAGGCACATACCCCACCATCTTTTCTATTCCTATCTAAGCGTTTTATATTGTAACCTTCTATTTTGACCTCGTCGTCAGTCACCATATCATCCAACCAGAATTCCGAGATGGATATAACTGCAGCTCTAGTTCTTTTGGCTAGAATCCTAATCTCTGCCAATTTTGGAAGAGGTGACATGAATAAAGTGAAGGCCTGTTGTTATAAAACAGACATAATCATCAATATATGGTAAGGGTCACTAGCATTAAAAATAGGTAAATCAGTGTCATCATTGCTAAAGGGTAACTGTGCCAAAGTGCATTTGTTATAAACAAAATGAAATCTGGCACCATTACCATAATTGAACACACATCCATTATGCACCCACCCTTACACAATTTACATACGGTAAGTGTACTGTTCTTCTTTCGTACCTTAGTACAGTGTATACATATGTCTGGTGGTGTCTGAGATATTAAGAATGGTTCTATTGTCTGTGCATTACATATAGAGTTAAGGTTATCATTACTAGCAACTGGACCGTCATTATCACCATGACTTATGTCTGTTTTGTACCATAGATTGAGGTCCTGGATTAGTATGAATATCGCCACTTAATAGCGCCACTATAAAAGCTGTGCGCCATTGTTTTGTTTTGGATATGTGGGGTTGCCATACCTTGCGGCGATAGTGGCACTTACGTTTCTGGTATGATGGCCACTGTTGGGCTTTCACTTTCCAGGGAGCTATCACCTCATTCACCTTTTCCAGTCTCCATGACTGATTTCCTTCTTCTGAGAAATGCACAATAATGATAAATATCATTATGGCAGCCTGAACCCCTCTGATGCCAGCCATAGTTACTCTTCACTCTTTATCACTTCACAACACAAATTTGTTTTCCTTTCTTTACTTTTTAATAAAAAGAAACCACTAGTCCTATCAGACACCTATCAATGTCTAGTAGCTACTCTATAAATCACCACTGGTTACTAAGTAAGTGTTCTGTTATCACATACCCGGATTACCCCTCACTTGTCCCCTTACTTCGTAAACTCCCATCACTCCTCACTTCATAGTCTGGCTTCCCCTATCACACTTCTAACTCATTTCCATCCTGGCAGTGTAAAAAGAAGTTTTTCAAAGGCACTGTCCGTACACAGCCCCATCAATCCCATATAGCGGGGCTCGTCGTTGTTGCTATTCCTCGTAGAGTTGATGCGTCAGCCATTTTTAAAAGCAGTGAGGGAAAAAAGCGGCCACTGCCCCTGACAGATTCCTTGGAGTTTTGTCGTTAGATTTGGTGTTTTCTCCTATGCTTCCCTCCTAATGTACATTGGTCATTAATATGGAAGTCAGCTGTTAAAAAAAATATCCTTGGTTGGTTAACTATTCACTTCTTTCCCACATTTAGCACTGAGGTAGAACCACTGGTATAGCCTGACAGTTTCCTGAGTTTGTTTTATAGATTTATCGGTTTCTCCTGTGTTTCCCTCCATTAACACTGGTGAAGTTGATATGATGGTCAGGTACTGTCAGTATAATTAGAATGTCGCTTCGTAGTTGTACATCTGGCAGTGGCTGGTGATTGAATGTCAGTAAGCCATGTTTAAATGTTCACTTCGTTCCCTCACCTGGCACTGAGGAAAAATCGACACTACACTACATTACAGACCTGTCAGTTTCCTTGTAGTTTGTTGATTAGGTTTTTCCTTATGTTGACTTCCCATTAACACTGTGCATTGATATGGGAGTCAGTCACTTCAGTGTAGTGGAAAACGTTGCTTGTCAGGATTGTACGTCTGATAGCGGGTCTGGTATTTGAATGCCGGTCTCCTCTTTTGGTCATATTTGGTCCATTTTGTTGTAGTCACTGTCAGTTTTCTTGTCACTGTAAGTTCCTTGTATATTGTTGCAACAGTTTTTGCAAATAGGCCATTGCTGGAGTCTCAATGGCCCAGGGGATGGCAAAATATAGGAGCAGCCTTGTTGTTGCTGCCTGGTTGCTCTTCAAACCATAAAAGACCACTTAAATGTAATAGTCCAGCATCAGAGATAACAGAATCTCGATTACTAGGTAACCAAGGTAGAAAACAAAGTGTTATGCTTAGATTTCACACGAAAGACAGGAAAAAAGATCTAATAAGTTCATTTATTAAAGCAAAAAAAGATGTTTTTGTAAATGAGTGTCTCACAAAAAAACGTCAGAACCTCCTATACAGAGTAAGAAAACTTAAACGTGAGAATAATGACAAAATCCACCAGTGCTTCACACGGTATGGGAAAATTCTAGTAAGGAAAACAAATGTAGGCCGTGTTTACTATATCACGAATGAAATTAAACTGTCCAACTTCCTTCGAGATGCTAACCTTACAGAGTCTGACCAACCTCAGAGACCAAATCCTTAGACTACGTTAGTGCAATTAAATTCCATAATTGTCCTAGTAGCTGCTACCTCACTATCTCAAATTTCTCACACAATTGATTGTGTGACTTATTTTGTATTTCTTGTATTAGAAACAACTACCTCATTATATGTAACTTTTTATATATATATCTTTTTATTTAATTGCAATTATTTGCAATATACTTTTTAATACATAATTACCATTATCATTTTCCAACCTTAACTATATACAGTACGTGTTAGTAATCACTTTATTTACTTAAAATTTGATTAAAACCTGTACTTTGTACAATTAATCTCTATATTCTCTTAAAATAGTTCTTTGCATTCATTTACCTCATATTGTCTTTTATAAATTCTAAAACTTCAACCAGTGTAACATAGAATTCAAATAATTATCCAAGACAAGTAAATACTAGTCATAGTAACTATTCCAACCATTACATTAGCCAGTTCAATTAGTTAACAATCAACATTGTGCAAATATCCTATATCTCTGTGAAAAATTGTTCAAAATTGTAATAATCCAATAGTTAGTAGTATATATAACTTTTTATATATATCTTTTTTTCTTTATGTGCAATTATTTGCTATATATATTTTTAATACACATTTACCACTACCATTTTCCAATTCTAACTATATACAGTATTAGTAATCACTTTATTTACTTAAAATTTGATTAAAACCTTTTTTACTATTAGTCCAAAAAAAAAGAAAATCCCAAAAAAAGAAAATACTTTCATCATCATTCAACACTTTCGCCACACTCATACATAATCACTGTCTTTGCAGAGGCGCTCAGATACGACAGCTGAGAATAGTCCCTCCCAGCTGTCACCATCCCAGACCCTCCTTTAAAGTGCAGGCATTGTACTTCCCATTTCCAGGACTCAAGTCCAACTACAGTAGACCCTCATTTAGCACGACTTTATGTTGGCGTTTTGGGTATTACGCGATTGAAGAATTGCGGCACATTTTTATCTAACACAAACGTAAACCTTATATTACGCGATCTGCTGGAGGGAAAATTTTTGAGCCCGGGTCGCCTGCAGAGGTTAAACCATTGAGTCAGTGGGGTCCTACTAAGGGTGGCTATGAGCCACAACAAGTGTTTAATGCTGACGAGACAAGTGTTTTCTGGAAGAAAATGCCAACATGAACTTATATCAGTCAGCAAGAAAAGTGCACCAGGCTTCAAGACAGCAAGGATCGCTTCACCTTGCTCCTTTTGGGAATGCATCAGGTGATTTCAAGGTAAGCCCATGGTTATTTACCGCGTAAGAATCCTCATGCTTTGAGGAAAAGGGAATTTGTTTTCCTTCCCACAAACTGTAAGTTATTCAGGTATACAGAGATAGTTTCATTGATTATCATACATAGCAGCATAGTGTAGAGAACCTAGGATAACCCAAAGTGTTGTCCTAGAGAACCTAGATAACCCAAAGTTTGGGTTATCCTGGTTCTCTACAATAACTCTATGTATGATAATCTTTGTAACTGTATCTGTGTATACCTGAATAAACTTAGTTTGCGGAAGATAACAACCATTCCCTCAGCGCGGTGCTAATGTTGTGGAACAGCTGGGAGACCACCCACCTTCCCATGCTACCCCTCCCCCAACAACACCCCACCATCCCAGCATTCGTATTCCATAGCGCCCAAACCAGCTGTTTGTCAAGAATAAGAGAGTGAATTGTGTTTTGATCTTTAAATTA
>WNWK01041599.1:0-16376 GCA_009830355.1 Cherax destructor | reverse complement strand
GTGCCTTCCCTGTTACCCTGCCTGGTCCTCCAGCTTCTGCACTAATCTCTTGTGTGGAACTGTGTCAAACGTGTGTGTGTGTGTGTGTGTGTGTGTGTGTGTGTGTGTGTGGGTTGTGTGAAAAGTAGTGGTGAAATTGTGTGTTATGGTGTATGAGTGTGTATGTGGAGTTTGCGAGTGACACGTCATCTGCAGTGCTTCTCTACCTGGCCTGACCTGACTCACACCTGATCTACCAGTTAATGTATTCTATGCTTCACCTATCTTCTCGCCCTTGTGTGTGTGTGTGTGTGTGTGTGTGTACTCACCTAGTTGTGATTGCAGGGGTCGATTCATAGCTCCTGGCCCCGCCTCTTCACCATCCGCTACTGGGTCACTCTCCCTGCGCCATGAGCTTTATCATACCTCTGCTTGTGTGTGTGTGTGTTTAATTAGAGATGAGTGTGTGTACTGAGTATATGTACCGAAAGATGAGTAAGATAGCACATTATCTAAGTGATAATAAGAATGTATTCACATTGATGAAGTATAGATTCACGTTTAAATGCCTGAAGCTCTCAAATTTCTGATTGTGATGATCACCCACTGCCCATCAGGTGATAATAACATTGAAGAGCAACAGTCAACGCTCACCGTTGTTCAGCTGTTAATCTTCAACGGTTGTTCGAAGATGAAAATACGTCACATTGCACAGAAAACTCCATTACCTGTCAAGTCTGTTAAGTCAACTTCATCTGTGTCCAGTATCTCGAGTACAAGTTGCTCAGTCGACACAGACAATTCTCTAGTGAGGCAATTGTCATTTCTCGTGGCCAGCGTCATGGGTTTTCACAGTGAGTGCTCTTGATAACATTTATTATGATGAGAAAGCTGTAATGAGCTTATCCTCAAATAGTCGGTAATATGATCGTAATGTTTGGAGGATTAAACTGAGTAAAGCAGACCTTAATATTTCTTGGTGACCTACAAGGTTCTGGTTGGGTATCAGCTAATGCTGAAGCTGGAATATCAACTCCAAGAACTGCCAACGCCCTCCTAAAAGCAACATGTAACCAAGCAAGGTATTCCCATCAGGTGACATACATTGTTTTGACAAGGTTCCTTCACGAAGTATGTGATGCATATAAACCAGAGTTGCCACTGGAAAAATGGGCTCTTCCATGGTGGCTACTCCAATTTTCACCTTTTAGATCCTCCTAAGACCCGAGTCAGGAAACACCTGTCCGGTGTCCTGACGAACCTACCCTACTTTCATTAGATCCCAAAGGGAAACCAACATTTCTTTATATCTAAAAATCTTGAAATCTATTTAACATCTGTTTTTCTTCTTCAATCACAGCAGTATGTTCGCTGGGTTATTGTTCATATCCAGGATCTTAAAGAATTACCAGAACAAACTTTAAAGGCATTCAAGGAAGGTTACTTTACCGTGAAAAAAATCAAAGAAGCAATTTTCAGCGATTTCCATAGACCAAATCCATGAGTAAACTGAAGGAGTGATTGAACTAACACAAGATCCAGCATCTCTTGTTAAATGGTCCCTTTGTGGACACTGGAAAGCAAATTGCTCCAGGACTTTGGGGGAGATCACACAGGCCAGAAATAAAATTTGTTTCATTATGACTAGGGGAAAAAAGCAGCAGACTATCTTCTTCACTGATGTCCAAAACTTTGTTGATGTCGTTCGAAGCCGAGGAAATTCTTTCCTAGAAAATAGTTTGGATGGAAATATTTTTACTAACAATGATTCAGTAAGGAATTATGAAAAGCGAGAACAAGAATAGTATGACAGATTTGTGAAAGATGTCACTGAGACGAAAAAAAATATGTGAAGAACACATTACAAAGAACTCCTTCCTCTTTTTAAATTTAAAAAAAAACAATAAACGCAAGCAAATGAAAACTCATTTCTTCAAGTGTTCCAGCTCTGTCTTCTCCCAAATGTACATTGCAACAAATGCACGTGAATGTGATCTTGACTCGGTTTTCTCCCATTAGGATCAGCTCTTCCTTCATCCATGGAAGAGAATGAAGAAGTGATGTATCATTCAAATAAATCAGATGACATCGAGCTTCTTGAGAAATAAGTTAATAATTCGCTGGGTTTTTTTATTGGATCAATCTTTGTCGTATGATTGTCTTCTTGTAGATGATGGTGGAACGCTCATCCTCTCGCTGATTCCCCGAGGTGGAGTTTCAACCTTCAAAAACTATTATACAAAGGTATGTGTTTCAGGAAGCACGTTCAGAGGGAGCTTAAGAAGGTCTAATCTCTCTACATTGTTCGGGACACCTATAGACAAGAATCCACCAAAGTTGGCACCAGATTATTGCGAGGAACAGGAATGCGTTTAAAAGTTGGACCCATAGTGGAAATACTTGGAAAATGGTCTGAGTTCCTCAATGGCAGCAAAAATAAATTAGAACTCTTTCAGTACTTGAGAGATCCAGTGTTCTCCAGGTGATCTATACATCTCCAGTGTTGGAGGGAAAACAGTCAAGTACTGGGAACCAGGCCAACACATGGATAAAGATTTCTACCAAAAGGAAGCAGAAACACGACTCGTGCTGCATATTCTTCATGCACTGAGGACAGGTCGTTCAAACACTTTGTTGAGGACCTTCGACTATGATGTTGTGATCATTCTTACCTATTCATTTTCCTCTCTTTGAAGCCACATATGCTACCAGTTGTGAAGTTTCTTTCAGTTACGACACTGGGAAGCATCAACACATCATGAACATCAGAAACATTACAGAAACTTTAGGTAAAAACTATGTAGTGCCCTTCCTCTCTTTGCTGAAGTAACTGGCCGTGATTCAACTTCTGGCTTGAGAGACCATTCAAAACGACCTTGATACAAAGCCTTGCCTGATGATGTAAATGAGGCTATGGGTTTCTTCAGGTCCAAAAATGAACTGAAAATAGAAAATCAACTCTTTATTTCTTTTGAATATTTCAATATTCAGGTCTATGGAGGAGGTACGAGTTCCGTGAAAAACTTCAGGAAGCAGTTGTTCTTGACAGCGAAATCACGGAATGTAGAGATGATTATAACGACTCGTAGCACTCTGTACCAGCAGTGTCAAAGGTCTCTCTAAAAAGGGCAGTATTTGGATCTCTACCCAAGATCAATTAGAGAACCAGACTCCTGCCTGCAAGGTTGGAAAAAGAGATCAAGGAAAGCTTGTTCCACAGTCGATTACCATTCTACAAGCTGCAGCAGTGTGCCAGGAGCTGGTAAAGTGTGGTTGTTGAAAACCATGCAGTCAGTGTTGCAGCTGCAACAAGAAGGGGTTACCATACACAGTTCTCTGTACATGACTGTACAGAACTGTTTCACTTCCAGTACTGTACTGTTATGACTGATACTACTACAGTTATGACTGATTCAGTTGCTACTGAAATTATGATTGCTTCTTCCATTTTCTGCTTAACAATGGTAAACACTGAGCCTCGCATAATTCACTCTGATGTCCCTCGTTGTAGCATGGTCACTTTGGTCTCATTTGATAGCTAATAAAATGCTGTAAAATATTTGTTTTAAAGCATTGTTTAATATGTTCGTTTGTATGCTTGTGACTGGGATGAATATATTGTTTATAATAATTTTGTTCGAGAATTTTTACGGTCAAAATAGTTCTTATGAGCTTTTAACTATTTAATTACAAACAAATAGCTTTGAAATCTGATTCCTCATAACATGATAAACAACATGAGTAACATGATAAACAACATGAGTAACATGATAAACAACATGATTAACATGATAAACAACATGAGTAACATGATAAACAACATGAGTAACATGATAAACAACATGAGTAACATGATAAACAACATGAGTAACATGATAAACAACATGAGTAACATGATAAACAACATGGGTAACATGATAAACAACATGAGTAACATGATAAACAACATGAGTAACATGATAAACAACATGAGTAACATGATAAACAACATGAGTAACATGATAAAACAACATGAGTAACATGATAAACAACATGAGTAACATGATAAACAACATGATGAATCATTCATGTCTGTATCTTATTCGCTTGCTAAGATATTAATGGGAATGGGAGCATGTGATTTGTCATATGCCTACAGGGTTTCAAGGTGAAGGGTAACGGGTCCCTTACAAACCCTAAAGGATTCTTTTTTTACCCTCCATTGGGATAGACTTTTTTATGAGCCAAAGAATCTGGAAAACACCACCAGGAGCAAACCTTAACATGCCGTTTGAGTCACGAGGTAAATCAGTCATTCCCACCATACAATTACCTACACAAACTTCATGATATAATTAATAAGATGGAAGGTGAGAGGAACACACATGGTGGTACTGTGTTGTACACAGTGACTGTAGGTCACATGGTGGTACTGTGTTGTATATAGTGACTGTGGAAGGTCACATGGTGGTACTGTGTCGTATATAGTGACTGTGGAAGGTCACATGGTGGTACTGTGTCGTATATAGTGACTGTGGAAGGTCACATGGTGGTAGTTTGTTGTACACAGTGACTGTGGAAGCAAGCAGAACATTGTTCAGTGACCGTGGACAACGAGGGGGGTATATAACTCCGAAAGGACAATAGTTCGATTCCCAGGTTGGGCAAGGCTTATAAGCAAGTCTTCCTACACGTGTTACATTAAGTAGGTAAATGTGAGTTAATCAGCTCCTTGGGGTGGTAGTAGGTCTTACATTGGTTGTGTTTTGAAACACGTTGAACAAGTTTATTGTTATTGGTGTCCCGGGAAAGGGAAAGTATATGGTACTTTAAACTGAGCTGGGTTTCGAAATAAGCTTGCAAAGTGAAATATATTTAAAAAAAAAATAATAAGCACTAGCTCCTTGGCTAGAGCCCCAGCAGGAGTGACTTAGTGACAGGAAAGTGAGACGCAGAAAGAATAAAATGGAACAACATCTTGACTGGAACAATACACAGAGAACTCCCACATGGGACAATGAAACTTATAACGATATTTGGGCTCGACTTAAATCATTAACAAGTCATACAGTTTTGTGATTTAAAGCATTAGCTCTAAGATTATCAGTCAGCCATTAGAGAAGGTAATGAGACGAACTGTTTTCCACTCTGATTTAGATAAAACTTTTGGGAGTTAAGGTGTTTTGTAAGAGGAGAGAGCAGTAATCACCACAGTGACGACTGACTGTTTTCAAAACTGAACTTACTGAAAAGATAAATGTCTCATGATTTCCCAATTAACTCACAAAGTGGAAATTGAAATTGGTCAACATTTTGGTCCGCCCTGGATCGTTAGTGAGTTAGAGGTTAATCGCGAGGAAAAACATACGTCACAAAGCAAAGTTTTATTGGTAACGTCTCGATCTGTGTTGAGCTTTATCAAGCCATGACTTGATAAAGCTCAACACAAAGCAAAACATTGTCCCAGTAAAAGCTTGTCTTGCAACGTGTCTTTACTTTTGTCGCCAGTACGGCAGCTGGATCTAGAGAGCAGTTGCAGTCACGGGTCCCGTGGATCACTCTAAGCTGTCGTTAATACCTTAGGGAGAAAATAAATGTCCCCACGTAATCAATGGAAGACGAGTATAAAGTGTCCATTTACGAATATAAATATTTTTTCCTGAAATTATTGCTATATGCCAATCTGTCTGGATAAATAAGTGATAAATGGCTTCTTTGAGAATAATGTAGAGTGGTTGTCGAGGAGCAGTGAGAAAAAATCATAGCAGTCCACATGTTGATGGTATTTTATAAATTTGTATTTTGGTAGTACTTTAGAATTCGCTGGTTGGCTGTATGAACGAATCCGAAACTTCCTTTCATAGTAAGACTATTATGTTGCTTAACACAAACAAATTTACTCACCTTCCTCATGGTGTAAGTTGTGGTCGTCGTCCCCTGTAGTGTCGTGTCTGGAAGTCTCTGCCAGTGGGTACCACACCAACCAAGAAGACACCACACGACCCAGGAGATATCACACGACCCAGGAGGTACCACACGACCTAGGAGATATCACACGACCCAGGAGGTACCACACGACCTAGGAGGTCACTGCCCAGCACACACAAACGCTTCACAATTTTCTCTTCACGAGTCAGAATTTCTGCATCAAAATATATCTTGAATTATAACTTCCTGGTCTCCCAGTGTCTTGTGTTACAGCTCCTGGTGCTTCCTGGTCTCCCAGTGTCTTATGTCACAGCTCATATATGTTCCATATTATCCGTGCCACTAGTTACCATGTGATTATCCGTGTATCAACAAGCTTAATAATTTAGGAATATTTTCACAGGTCAACAACCCACAGACATCCTTCCCTGAGTCGAAGTAAAGAAAATAAATTTCTGAGTTTTAAGGACTATTGATTGCAAGAGGGTCATTACGGCTGCTATTGACCTGTGCATTAACTGCAAGAACAAAGTACTATCTATAATATGGATTAAATTAAACTCAGTGTATAAACACTGCGAGATATACACCGCAGTGAATATACACTGCGAAATACACTTCATAGTGTATGTATATCGCGATATATATAACATTCGGTGTATATAAACTATGAGACAAGCACCTCTCAGTGTACATACACTGCGAGACATACATCTCTCAATGTACATACACTGCGAGTTGTACAACTCATAGTGTACATACACTGCGAGTTGTACAACTCTTAGTGTACATACACTGCGAGTTGTACAACTCATAGTGTACATACACTGCGAGTTGTACAACTCTTAGTGTACATACACTGCGAGTTGTACAACTCTTAGTGTACATACACTGCGAGTTGTACAACTCTTAGTGTACATACACTGCGAGTTGTACAACTCTTAGTGTACATACACTGCGAGTTATACACCTCAAAATATTTAAAAGCCTTCTTGTGTACGAGGGTCAGTAACTTGTACACAACCAGCCAGAGTTACGTTAGTTCATACACCAAGTATTAAAGTAAACTCTGTGTTTTATGTATATACAATGAGAGATATACACATTCAGTTATCATTATTAATTATTATCGTTGATTTTGTTCAGACTTTTACATCATTTAATATCTCCAGCGTCAGTACCAAGTTCTCTGAATGATGGTGAGTTTCTGTTCCATATTCATAGTTATTGTTAACTGATCAAAGTGACCAACCAATGGAGAATTTTCAACATGTTAAGAATAGAAAGAAAATAAAGAGATAATAGGAAATATATATATATATATATATATATATATATATATATATATATATATATATATATATATATATATATATATATATATATATATATATATATATATATATAAAGATACTAAAATACTAATTTACACGTATACTGTGTGTATGTTAGTGTCATATATTGTACGTGATCCTAACATCTAATATTTTTGTTTCATAAGTTTGGTAACTGCGCTGGTACTCCACAAGAGGTACTGACTGTATTACTCTCACGTTGGTACCAACTTGTAGATGATTATAAAAAACACAGAATCATCTCGCTTGGTTTACAGTGCGAGGAGCGTCCTGCAGGTAACGGCGTCTCACGAAATTAACGAAAAACTTGAGCAAGTCGCAACGTCCAGTGAGGAACGTGTTGATGCAAGAGCAACAACACTCTACCTTACCACGTTGCAAGTCACACTGAATCAAACTTGTTGTCCATGCTGTTTTATACACGAGGGTCGTGCTCCTTTAAGACGGGTACCTTTATTACAATAAACAGCTCTTGATCTAACGAATTGAAGCTGTTCTCTTCTTCCTTGTATCAAACCTGATTACGTCCCATTTTCTAAGCATTGTATAACCTCAGGTTTAGTGTTTCCCTGTGAATATAGTTATATACATCGTGCGTCTGGCAGGATTGTTTGTTATCGTTGCCGCGAGGGAGTCGTATGGAATTTAAAGGAAATTATTGAAAATTTATCTGTGTCAAATACGATCTCAGTAAAACAATACAATATGTAGTTGTTTGTTTTAAAGCACCAGTGTGGTATTGCCTGGCCCACCTGTCTCCCACACACACTGTGTAAACAAAGCAATTCCCGAACTTTTTCAAAGTGAAAATTACTATTTTTTTTCCACCACTGTTTCATGGTAGTGATAGTATCCAACCTCAGTTAATGTCGAAGATCATGTCGAAGCTCATGTCGAAATTTATGTCGAAATTCATGTCGAAGCTCATGTCGAAGTGCATATCAAAGTCCAGTCCTGTCTAAGATGCACTAAGATCCCCTCCTCCCAGGATGTAACTCAGGAAGAACTTAAAGCCATAAATAAAATTGAAAAAATAAATAAATATTTATTTTCTTATGCCAGATCTAAGAAAAAAACAACATCCAGTATTGGACTCCTGCTTAGACGAGACGACAGCAAAGAAATGAGTGAGATACTAAAGTCCCAATGTGACTATGTTTAATGAGCCGTTAACCGGACTAAGAGTCGAAAATCTAAATGATTTTTTTGTGACTGAGACTCAAAATTTGGTCAATTCAGAAATCTTCGATATTATCCTAATACCACAAGACTTCGAAAAAGCAATAAACGACATGTAAATGCACTCGGCCTCAGGCCCAGACTCTGGGAACTCCGTGTTCATCAAGAACTACAAGAAGCCCCTTTCAAGTGCCTTCAGCATTCTATGAAAGGGAGCATGGACACTGGGGTCATCCCACAGTCACTAACAACAACAACATAGCCCCCCTCCACAAAGGTGGCAGTAAAGCAATTGCAAAGAAATACAGACCGATAGCACTAACGTCTAATATTATAAAAATCTTTGAAAGGGTTCTAAGACAAAAGATCGCCACCCACCTAAATACCCATCAGTTACACAACTCAGGGCAACATGGGTTTAGAGCAGGTCGCTTCTGCCTGTCCCAACTACTGGACCACTATGACAAACAAACACAGATGTAGTATACACAGACTTTGCGAAAGAATTCGACAGGTGCGACCATGGTGTAATAGCACACAAAATGTGTGATAAAGGAATAACAGGAAAAGTTGGTAGATGGATCTATAATCTATAACTTCCTAACAAATAGAACACAAAGAGTTATAGTAAACAGAGTAAAGTTTGAGGCAGCTACGGTGAAAAGTTCGTTCCACAAGGCACAGTACTCGCTTCCATCCTTTTCCTCATATCTAACAGCACTGTGTCTTCCTTTGCAGATGACACCCGCATTTGCATGACGGTGTCACATATCAATGACACTGCAAGACTTCAAGCGGATATCAACCAAATCTTTAAATGACACTGAATCGGAGTAAAAAAAACAAATTCCAACTACACAATAGAGCGAAAAACTAATGTGAAAAACCTGGGAGTGATAATGTCAGGATCTTACTTCCAAAGATCACAACAATGTATCTTAGCACATCTTCTAGGAAAATGATAGAATGAATAATGGTAACCTTCAAAACTAGGGACGCCAAACCCATGATGATTCTCTTCAAATCGCTTGTTGGTAAATTAGACACATATGCAACACTTGGGTATCTTTATTGAGGAAACGTTTCGCCACACAGTGGCTTCATCAGTCCATACAAAGGAGAATCGTGAAGAACAGGAGGAGTTTGAGGTGGTCAGTCCCTCAATCTTGAGTCGATGTTGTCAGTCCATCAATCTTGGGCACGACCTACTTCCACATTGGACAAATGTGACACCTAGAACTGCTGCACCTCTCCTGTCTACAGTATATAAGCTTCCTCTACGCACATATGCTGTTTTCTATTCAAGATTGATGGACTGACAACATCGACTCAAGATTGAGGGACTGACCACCTCAAACTCCTCCTGTTCTTCACGATTCTCCTTTGTATGGACTGATGAAGCCACTGTGTGGCGAAACGTTTCTTCAATAAAGATACCCAAGTGTTGCATATGTGTCTAATTTACCAACTCGTCGGTTCTCTGAACCATTCATTCACAAATCGCTTGTTCTCTCTAGGCTGTAATATTACTGTATACTAACGGCTCCTTTCAAGGCAGGCGAAATGGCAGACCTGGAGAATGTACAGAGAATTTTCACGGCACGCATAAGTACGGTAAAGCACCTAAATTACTGGGAACGGTTGAAGTACCAGTAACTTGATTTGTAGACTAGAAAGATTCATGATAATATACACTTGGCAAATCCTAGAGGGACTAGTCCCAAATTTGCACACGAAAATCACTCCCTACGAAAGCAAATGACTGAGCAGTAGATGCAACATCCCCCCCAATGAAAAAGTAGGGAGCCACGAGGACGCTAAGAGACAACACAATAACTTTCAGGGGCCCAAGACTGTTCAACTGCCTCCCAGCATACATAAGGGGGGATTACCAGTAGACCCCTGGCTGTCTTCAAGAAGGCGCTGGACAGGCACTTAACGTCAGTACCTGATCAGCCGGGCTGTGGTTTGTGTGCTGCCAGCAGTAACAGCCTGGTTGATCAGGTCCTGATCCACAGCGAAGCCTGGTCATGGGGCCGCGGGGGCGTTAACCTACTGTGAAGTCAACAGGATCAACAGGTGTGAAGAGTGGTGGGGCGGGAAGCTTCACGACTCCTGTTGAAAAGTACACGATAGAGAAGAACGTTACAGTGTCCTCATGGTAAACATAATACAGACGTATATGTACAAGTACAAGTACATGTGCAAGTACATGTACGTGTACAAGTACAGGTTTATATAATATATTACTAATTCGAAAGAGAGTGGAAATCATAAATAAAATATAAATTGGAAAAATATATATACCTATCCAGAGATAGTGGGAAGGGATAGATAGACATATAGTGGTGAGGGACAGATATGTGGTGGGAAGGGATAGACGTGGTGGGGAGGGATAGACCTGTGGTGGGGATGGATAGACATGTGGTGGGGAGCGATAGACCTGTGGTATGGAGGGATAGACCTGTGGTGGGGAGGGATAGACTTGTGGTGGGGAGGGATAGACCTATGGTGGGGAGGGATAGACATGTGGTGGGGAGGGATAGACATGTGGTGGGAAGGGATAGACATGTGGTGGGAAGGGATTGACCTGTGGTGAGGGAGGGATAGATATGTGGTGGGAAGGGATAGAACTGTGGTGGGGAGGGATAGACCTGTGGTGGGGAGGGATAGACCTTTGGTGGGAAGGAATAAACCTGTGGTGGAAAGGGGTAGACATGTGGTGGGTTGAGGCAGACATGTGGTGGGTTGAGGCAGACATGTGGTGGGTTGGTGCAGACTTGTGGTGGGTTGAGACAGAGATGTGGTGGGTTGAGACAGACATGTGGTGGGTTGGGGCAGACATATGGTGGGTTGAGGCAGACATGTGGTGGGTTGAGGCAGACATGTGGTGGGTTGAGGCAGACATGTGGTGGGTTGAGGCAGACATGTGGTGGGTTGAGGCAGACATGTAGTTGGCAGGGATTTGAATTCAGCATTCACATATTTTAATACCCTTAATTAAGTGAGATTCCTTGATGCCGGTAAGGGGCTCTTGATTTATGGAATTAGATCTGTCCTCCCCTTCTTTTGATCGAAGCTGATTGCCTACCATTCCACCAGGCGCTGTATGACCCCATGAGCATAATGAGTAGGAGTAAGCCATGGTCACCATGTTGACCTGTCTTCACGGAGACAAACCATACCACGGGTGGGGTTCAAACCCGCGGTCACAGAGTCTCAAAACTCCAGACCGTCGCGTAAGTCACTGGGCCAGCTAGCTTCAATAAGATTCATCCAACTAGGTATATTTCTACACCATAGGAAGGTTAGCATAGGCACCACTGTGTCCACAAATGCAAGTTTTTACAGACGAATCTCCCGCTAGCATGGCCGTGACGAACTCTAGCTCAAGTCCCCCTCAAAGCCGTCAACATGAGACTCTGTGACCGCGGGTTCGAACTCTACCCGTGGTATGGTTTGTTTGCAATCGTGTCATTACGATTTCGTGAGTCATGTTGACGGCTTTGAGGGGACTTGAGCTAGAGTTCGTCACGGCCATGCTGCGGAGATTCGTCTGTAAAACTTGCATTTGTGGACACAGTGGTGTCTATGCTAACCTTCCTATGGTGTAGAAATATACCTAGTTGGATGAATCTTATTGAAGCTAGCTGGCCCAGTGGCTTACGCGACGGTCTGGAGTTTTGAGACTCTTTGACCGCGGTTTCGAACCCCACCCGTGGTATGGTTTGTTTGCAATTGTGTCATTACGATTTCGTGAGTCATGTTCACGGAGACTATTCATGGCAGACAAGGTGACGCCGGTCATGAACTCTTCCTTCAGGACATTGCTGCTCCCCTTCCATTCTCCATTCCCCAGGTGTTGCATGACCTCTACTGTGTGGCGAAACGTTTCCTCATTAAGATACCCAAGTATTGCACATGTGTCTAATTTATCAACTCGTCGGTTCTCTGAACCATTCATCAACATCCCTACTGGTGTATTGCGTCCCCATAACTATAATAATGGTAGAGAGTGAGGCACTTGAGGTGGAGTACTGCAGCTACAGTGGTGGTAATGAAGGTTGCTCAGTGACACCAACCAACCCACATGAAGAAAGAATGAAAAGGCGCAATACCGTGAGTGACCGTGTGACTAGTTGGACTGAAACGTCGTCATAAGTTTCAGTCTCCTGTGGGCGACACACATGGTGTCAATTAAAAAAAAAAATATATAAATAGGGCATATAATTTCAATCTCACATGCTGTGCTGAAGTCAGCGTCAGTGTGTACTAGAAGGCGGATTCGTATTCGTGTTTCATTGTGTGCAGTGTGTGTTTGTGAGGTAAGTGATGTGTTGGCAAGCGACACTGCTCCTGCAACCATGTGTGAGTGCTGGAGAGCGACGGTAGTGTTGACACTGCTCCTGCAACCATGTGTGAGTGCTGGAGAGCGACGGTAGTGTTGACACTGCTCCTGCAACCATGTGTGAGTGCTGGAGAGCGACGGTAGTATTGACACTGCTCCTGCAACCATGTGTGAGTGCTGGAGAGCGACGGTAGTGTTGACACTGCTCCTGCAACCTTGTGTGAGTGCTGGAGAGCGACGGTAGTGTTGACACTGCTCCTGCAACCATGTGTGAGTGCTGGAGAGCGACGGTAGTGTTGACACTGCTACTGCAACCATGTGTGAGTGCTGGAGAGCGATGGTAGTGTTGACACTGCTACTGCAACCATGTGTGAGTGCTGGAGAGCGACGGTAGTGTTGACACTGCTACTGCAACCATGTGTGAGTGCTGGAGAGCGACGGTAGTGTTGACACTGCTCCTGCAACCATGTGTGAGTGCTGGAGAGCGACGGTAGTGTTGACACTGCTACTGCAACCATGTGTGAGTGCTGGAGAGCGATGGTAGTGTTGACACTGCTACTGCAACCATGTGTGAGTGCTGGAGAGCAACGGTAGTGTTGACACTGCTACTGCATCCATGTCTGAGTGCTGGTGAGCGACGGTAGTATTGACACTGCTCCTGCAACCATGACACCCTTAATACCCAACACGAACAACAACAACTCAAGTGTTTAGCAGCGGTGGGTGACGTTCCTCCAGTTCGTCTCTTGCTTATTCTGGTGATGTTATCATAGTGGACCTCGCTCTATACAACAGGCTGGTTGCAAGTAGTTCTTTCCATCACACACAATGTTGAATAATTGCCGCTGATTTATTTAAGACGTAAATATTACATTAAACCACTCTTGCAGTGTGTAGGTCTGGGTACTTCAAGGAAAATGGCCTCCCTCGATTAATAATATTAACATGAATTTTTGTAGTCTGCCTCCACACCCTCTCGAGTCGCCTCTACTCTTTATTCTCATTAAACCAAGAAACTTTGGTACATTACAATTTTGGCTAAATAATAATAAAAAAACAGTTAACTTACGGTGTGCTTGTCGTTTCCTTTATATATTCATTGGTTTGTTTAGCAGTTACACAGGGTAGAGCAGAGGAAACGCATGTTTTTCACAACTGAATAACTTTGCGTATTTTAAAGATAAACAAATCTTAATTACACCAAATAAAAGGCATTTTAATGCATTTTTGAAATTTACATACAGACGAAGCACATTTTCATCTGGATGGCTGTTAACAGAACTGTAGGGACGGTTGGGGGGGTGTACCCACGAGAACTACACCAAAAACCTCTCCACAGCTCAATAGTGACAGTGTGGTGCGGTGTCTCCACCACAGGAATCGTTAGTCCTTACTTATTTGAAGAAGGGGAGACCGCAGTTACAGTAACATCAGCGGGCTACGTCGACATGTTAAACAACTTCTTGCATCCAGAACTCCAGAGGCGTCGGGTACACATAGCAGAAATATGGTACCAACAGAATGGTGCCTAATTAAGGCATGTAAATTTTAAAATTGCATTAAAATGCCTTTTATTTGATGTAATTAAGATTTGTTTATCTTTAAAATACACAGTTATTCAATTGTGAAAAAACATGCGTTTTCTATGTTCCACCATGTATGACACATGCAGTACAACTGTAATACATGTAGAACAGTGTGATAAATGCAGAACAACTGTGTGATACATGCAGAACAACTTGTGATAAATGCAGAACAACTGTGTAATACATGCAGAGCAACTGTGTGATACATGCAGAACAACTGTGTAATACATGCAGAGCAACTGTGTGATACATGCAGAACAACTGTGTGATACATGCAAAACAACTGTGTGATACATGCAGAGCAACTGTGTGATACATGCAGAACAACTGTGTGATACATGCAGAACAACTGTGTGATACATGCAGAACAACTGTGTGATACATGCAGAACAACTGTGTGATACATGCAGAACAACTGTGTGATACATGCAGAACAACTGTGTGATACATGCAGAACAACTGTGTGATACATGCAGAACAACTGTGTGATACATGCAGAACAACTGTGTGATACATGCAGAACAACTGTGTGATACATGCAGAACAACTGTGTGATACATGCAGAACAACTGTGTGATACGTGCAGAACAACTGTGTGATACGTGCAGAACAACTGTGTGATACATGCAGAACAACTTTACTCACCTAATTGTGGTTGCAGGGGTCGAGACTCAGCTCCTGGCCCCGCACCTTCGCTGCCCGCTACTGGGTCTCTGCTCTCCCTGCTCCATGAGCTTTATCATACCTCGTCATAAAACTGTGTATGGTTCCTGCCTCCACTATATCTTTCTCTAGACTATTCCACTTCCTGACTACTCTGTGGCTGAAGTATTTCTAACGGCTGCACCAGGGCTGTTCACGTGATTTCCAACCTCTGGCCATGTGATCTGGCATTAGCCAATCATAGGCCTGCCTTTTGAATGCCCCAGTGCCGTGCGAGCCTAGTAGTCAGTACCATTCAAGTAGGCATAGCAGGCGGACACAGGCATAGGCTCTCAGCTCCCATATATTCCAACGCCTCATTAAACGCTACCAAAAACCAAGCTCATCGTCTGTTAATATTACCAAATCTATGAATAGAACCCCACAACACATCTGGAACATCCTGTCACTGTCTACCTTGTCGATTCCCCACAGTATTTTGTATGTCGTTATCATGTCTCCTCTGACCCTTCTTTCCTCCAGTGTTGTTAGGCCTATTTCCCTCAGCCTTTCTTCATAGGACAGACTCCTGAGTTGTGGAACTAACCTTGTCGCAAACCTTTGCACTTTCTCTAGTTTCTTTACGTGCTTGACCAGGTGTGGGTTCCAGACTGGTGCTGCATATTCTAGTATGGGCCTGACTGCTCCTTCTGCTGCATATTCTAGTATGGGCCTGACATACACGGTGTACAGTGTCTTGAACGATTCCTTGTTAAGGTAACGGAACGCTAATCTTAGGTTTGCCAGTCGCCCATATGCTGCCGCAGTTATCTGGTTGATGTGTGCCTCCGGAGACGTGCTTGGCGTTATACTCACCCCAAGGTCTTTCTCCTTTGCCGAGGTTTGTAGCCTTTGTCCGCCTAGCCTGTACTCTGTCAGCGGTCTTCTTTGCCCTTCTCTGATCTTCATGACTTTGCATTTGGTGGGATTGAATTCGAGAAGCCAGTTGCAAGACCAGATGTCAAGCTTGTCCAGGTCTGTTTGAAGTCCTGCTTGGTCCTCATCCGATGTGATTCTCCTCATTAATTTCACATCATCTGCGAACAGAGACACTTCTGAGTCTATCCCATCCGTCATGTCATTTACATATACCAAGAATAACACTGGTCCTAGGACTGACCCCTGCGGTATGCCGCTCGTCACAGGCACCCACTGTGATACCTCATCATGCACCATGACCCGTTGTTGCCTCCCTGTGAGGTATTCCCTGATCCATTCCAGTGCCCTTCCTGTTATACATGCTTGTTCTTCCAACTTCTTTACTAATCTCATGTGAGGAACTGTGTCGAAGGCCTTCCTGCAGTCCAGGAAAATGCAATC
>WNWK01041598.1:0-16376 GCA_009830355.1 Cherax destructor | reverse complement strand
TTAAGTTTTCAGATGCAGCAGCTAAACCTGAGTAAGTATCTTTTAGCCTAATATTGTCCTCCTTTTACCCTAAGACCTTTTAAGTAAATACCCTATGCTAGTACATGGTGAACCTTGATGATGATAAGGGAATAATAACATAACAAGCCCCCATAACAAGTCCATAATACCCCATAACACCATCCTGTCATTTTTCGAGCAGATGCAATTGCTACATTGTTATGGTCCTTGAAGGTGAGATCCTCTGACATGATCACTCCCAGGTCTTTGACATTAGTTTTTCGCTCTATTGTGTGGTTGGAATTAGTTTTGTACTCCGATGAGATTTTAATTTCTTCACATTTTCCGTATCTGAGTAATTGAAATTTCTCATCATTGAACTTCATATTGTTTACTGCAGCCCATTTAAAGATTTGGTTTATGTCTGCTTGGAGTCTTGCAGTGTCTTCAACGGTGGACACTGTCATACAGATTCGGGTGTCATCTGCAAAGGACCATTTACAAAGTCACAGTGTGACTTTGTAAATGGTCCAAGTCGGACCGAAACGTCGTCGTAAGCTCCTCTCTTTTTTATATGTGCGGGTTGTGTGTGTATTGTTCCAGTCACGGTATTGTGCCTTTTTTTGTTATTTAGGCCCTTTTATGTACATTGAATTTTTGTATAGATTTAGTCAGACACGGGGATGTCAAAGAGAAGTTTGTGTCTGGCATTATGTCTATGGGTCCTGTCACAACTGTCAAGGTATCAATCTGTTTTGTGTTAGTTATAAGTTGATATTTATTAACACTAAGGCACATACAAATAAACAGAATTTTAACCACCTTTACATGGCAGAGGTGTCACTCTGTTGGCAATACAGTACTGCACATAAGACTTGTGAATTATTAGTATAATTGATCCAATTTTTGTAAACAAAAAATGTATCACAAGTATATTATAAAAACATTAGTGTGACTTGCATTAACAAATATACACAATAGAATAACAGAAATATGTATTAAAAGAGAGAAAGAGTGAAAAATCATACTGTACTGGGAAATTATCCAAGCACGACGTTATAATTGATAAAGTACGTACATACAGTACTAACAACGCAATAATCTGTGGTGCTAGTATGTCAAAAGAAATTAAATAGCAGCATGAAGAAAGCTAAGAAACATGTTGCAAGTTCATATATAACTGGGGTAATCTAGCAAAACCACAGACAATATTTTAACAAACTGATATATCCTTCAATGTTTATTAAAGAGACCACTTACTTGTGTTGTAAGATACATCTTTTGAGGAATGATTGCTCGGTATCTAACTAGCTCTTCCTTCTCTTGTTTGAGAGACCACATCATTCTCTCAATCTCATCAGGTGATAAATCTTGAACAAGAGTCTGGAAGGCCTTTGAAATATTCTTGAAGAGCTGCTCCATATCTTCAATTTCAGTGTTCAATTTCTAAAAGTAAAACAATCAATAAAAATAGTTTAGAGTAAAAAAACTATTAAAATGCCATATGAATTATTCTAAATAAAAAATCACATATTTCTGCAAAGCTCAAATTAAATGCAACATTTAAAAAAAAAAAAAAAAAAAAAAAAAATTTTTTATTTCATTGCAGGTATACATAGGTATTGGTAGTTACAATCATAAAACATTTCAGGCAAGTACAATGGTACCCCGAGTTTCGTACTTTATTCGTTCCAGAAGGCTGTTCGAGAGACATTACCGAACGAATTTGTTCCCATAAGGAATAATGTAAATTAGATTAGTCCGTTTCAGACCCCCAAAAATACACTTACAAAAGCACTTACAATAATACACTTACATAATTGTTCGAGTTGGGAGCAGTATGAAACTCGGGGTACCATTGTACAAATATTTATTTCCTTGTAAAGCTTACAATGTGTGGTTTAAGTGTTATAAGATTTTAATTACAAAGGTGGCCACTATCATGCCTAGACACTTTGGGCAGAGTGTACTAATTCTTACATTATTTTAATACAGGTTATGTTCGAGTAGTATACGTATATGTTTTATTAGATATGTAATTAGATTCACCTCATCTTTCATAGACCCATCTGCTGACAAGTCCAATCTATGTAAATAACAGCGATGAGTAAGTAGGAAAGTGTATATAGTATGAAAGCTCATAAATCAGTACGAAACTTAATTCTTTATATGTGTGAAACAAATATAAGTATCACAAAGATTCTTCTTCATCTGAACCACTAATTTGATTTCTGGTCAAGATCTCTAACCCACCTTGAGCTGGTCACCATACTTCTTGACTGCTTCAACTGTACACACGTTTGTGGAAGAGAGAATGACTTGAGAATTTTCAAGCCAGAGCTCAAGGCGGTCTTGTCCAGACTGATAGTCATTTTTAGTTCGTATTATCTGGCCACGGTGGAGGTACTGCTGCACGTACTGCAATAAATAAAAGATATTTATGTAGAAAGAAGTTAAGCAGTTGCGTTGTCTTACAAAATCAGTAATCATGCCTAAAATTCTGATGATATCTACAAGCCTTACAATATACAGTACTACATAGTATGGTATGCATACATCTGTGTATACTAAGGATAATATCAATATAAAGTATTTTACATTAAAGCATTATTGCACTGTAGTATATAAACGATTCCCAACTTGAATGTGCACCACCCATATTTGCAGTATTTAATACAGTATACACTACTGTACACTGCATATATAATAGTGCAAAATCAAAATACTTGAGTAGCATTGTCAAGTGCAAAGTTTCAGCTAGTGTTAGCTATGTACACAACTTCATCACTACATTGGCTGATTATTTACGGTAACAATCGTCTCCAGCCAAGCACTAGTCATCTAAATTCAGCAGTACTAAGACTGAAAAATGGTTAACTAATTTCAGTTTAAAATTAATTAGCATACAGTGGTAATAAAATAACTATAACTAAACATAAGGAATATGAAACATCAATGGTATAATTTAGCATATGTATCCAGGTCTGTTCAGATAAGATTATACTGTACCTACAAAAAAAGAAGTCATTAAAACTGAATGCTTACCCAATGATATACTTTGCTGCACTGAATAAGGACAAATTCCATTATTAGTTGGGAAGTATTTTGCAGCTCCCTCTCTGGAGTGAGATTTTGTACAGTACATTATGTTTTAAATATGCTACCAAAAAAGTAACTGTACTCCCCAAAATAATGGAAACTGTTATGGATACAAAGGTGTACCATGGACAGTAACGACAAAAAGACATAGGTGCAGTGCAGGGTTTTATTGTGACAATGTTTCACTCTGTGGACAACGAGAATGACTTGATAAAAGCTTGCTCAGAACCTGTGGGAAATTGATACTTGCACATCGTGACCAACAGAAAAGTTAACATACTATTATTTCTTATTTGAACATGTACACACATATAAAAATAATAAATACTGTATGATAAAATTAGATCAATAAACAGTACAATAGTAAACAGAAAGGGACATAAGACATGAAACAGTATAGTAGTGGTAAGCTGCTCTCTCCTATGTGTGGGTTATTTGTGTATTGTTCCAGTCACGGTATTATGACTTTTTGTTCTATCTGAGAAGCTATCGTAAAAGTGCACAACCATGTGATAAAGGAATACAGTGAAGTATAATGTTGAGATACTGTTAGTGAATATAAGCTCTTTCACTGAACAATTTTAATACTACAGAAAAACAAAAGGTAAAACTGAATTTGACCAAGAATCTAGAGTAGTCATGGTATATATTTCAAAATATGAGTCAATGAGGTAGTAGGTTGGTAGACAGCAATCACCCAGGGAGGTACTACCATCCTGCCAGGTGACTGTGAAACAGAAACCTGAAACTGTTTTACATGATGGTAGGATTGCTGGTGTCTTTTTTCTGTCTCATAAACATGCAAGATTTCAGGTAAGTCTTGCTACTTCTACTTACACTTAGGTCACACTACGCAAACATGTACACGTTTATGTATACACACTCATCTGAGTTTTCTTTGATTTTATCTTAATAGTTCTTGTTCTTATTGCTTTTCCTTTCATATCCATGGGGAAGTGGAATAAGAATCTTTCCTCCGTAAGCCATGCGTGTTGTAAAAGTCAACTAAAATGCCAGGAACAATGGGCTAGTAACCCCTTTTCCTGTATAGCTTACTAAAAAAAAAAGAAAAAGAAGAAAAACGTCAAAGTGGGATGTTTGAATGTGCGTGGATGTTGTGCGAATGATAAAAAAGAGATAATTGTAGATGTTATGAATGAAAAGAAGCTGGATGTCCTGGCTTTAAGTGAGACAAAGCTGAAGGGGGTAGGAGAGTTTCAGTGGGGAGAAATAAATGGGATTAGGTCAGGGGTTTCAAATAGAGTTAGAGCTAAAGAAGGAGTGGCAATAATGTTGAATAATCATTTATGGCAAGTAAAGAGAGAATATAAATGTATAAATTCAAGGATTATGTGGAGTAAAATAAAGGTTGGATGTGAAAAGTGGGTTATAGTAAGTGTTTATGCACCTGGAGAAGAGAGAGTGTAGAGGAGAGAGAGAGATTTTGGGAAATGTTGAGTGAGTGTGTGGGGAGTTTTGAACCAAGTGAGAGAGTAATTGTGGTTGGGGATCTTAATGATAAAGTGGGTAAAAATGTTGTGGAGGGAGTAGTAGGTAAATTTGGGGTGCCAGGGGTAAATGTAAATTGGGAACCATTAATTGAGCTATGTGTAGAAAGAGGTTTGATAATAAGTAATACATATTTTATGAAAAAGAGGATAAATAAATATACAAGGTATGATATAGCACGTAAGGAAAGTAGTTTGTTGGATTATGTATTGGTGGATAAAAGGTTGATGGGTAGGCTTCAGGATGTACATGTTTATAGAGGGGCAACAGATATATCAGATCATTATTTGGTTGTAGCTACAGTTAGAGTAAAAGGTAGATGGGACAAAAAGAAAATGGCAACAGCAAGTAAGAGAGAGGTGAAAGTGTATAAACTAAGGGAGGAGGAAGTTAGGGTGAGATATATGCAACTATTGGCAGAAAGGTGAGATATAAGCAACTATTGGCAGAAAGGTGGGATAGTGCAAGTTTGAGTAGTGGGGGGGTTGAAGAGAGTTGGGATAATTTTAAAAATGTAGTATTAGAATGTGGGGCAGAAGTTTGTGGCTATAGGAGGGTGGGTGCAGGAGGAAAGAGGAGTGAGTGGTGGAATAAAGACGTAAAGGGTGTGATAAAAGAGAAAAAGGTAGCTTATGAGAGGTTTTTACAAAACAGAAGTGTTAATAGAAAAGCAGAGTATATGGAGAGTAAAAGAAAGGTGAAGAGAGTGGTGAGAGAGTGCAAAAGAAAAGCGGATGAAAGAATGGGAGAGGCTCTGTCAAGAAATTTTGCTGAAAACAAGAAAAAAATTTGGAGTGAGATAAACAAGGTAAGAAAGCCTAGGGAACGAGTGGATTTGTCAGTTAAAAACAGAGTAGGGGAGTTAGTAGATGGGGAGCTGGAGGTATTGGGTAGATGGCGGGAATATTTTGAGGAACTTTTAAATGTCGATGAAAAAAGGGAGGCGGTAATTTCATGTACTGGCCAGGGAAGTACAACATCGTTTAGAAGTGAAGAAGAGCAGGATGTGAGTGTGGGGGAGGTGCGTGAGGCATTATGTAGAGTGAAAGGGGGTAAAGCAGCTGGAACTGATGGGATCATGACAGAAATGTTAAAAGCAGGGGGTTATATAGTGTTGGAGTGGTTGGTATTTTTGTTTAATAAATGTATGAAAGAGGGGAAGGTACCTAGGGATTGGCAGAGAGCATGTATAGTTCCTTTATAAAAAGGGGAAGGGGGATAAAAGAGAGTGTAAAAATTATAGAGGAATAAGTTTACTGAGTATACCAGGTAAAGTGTATGGCAGGGTTATTATTGAAAGAATTAGAGGTAAGACAGAGAGTAGGATTGCAGATGAGCAAGGAGGCTTTAGAGTGGGTAGGGGATGTGTAGATCAAGTGTTTACAGTGAAGCATATATGTGAACAGTATTTAGATAAAGGTAGAGAAGTTTTTATTGCATTTATGGATTTAGAAAAGGCATATGATAGAGTGGATAGGGAAGGAATGTGGCAAATGTTGCAAGTGTATGGAATAGGTAGTAAGTTACTGAAGGCTGTAAAGAGTTTTTATGAGGATAGTGAGGCTCAGGTTAGGGTGTGTAGGAGAGAGGGAGATTACTTCCCGGTAAAAGTAGGTCTTAGACAGGGATGTGTAATGTCACCATGGTTGTTTAATATATTTATAGATGGGGTTGTAAAGAAGTAAATGCTAGGGTGTTGGGGAGAGGGGTGGGATTAAATTATGGAGAATTAAATGCAAAATGGGAGTTGACACAGTTACTTTTGCTGATGATACTGTGCTTATGGGAGATTCTTTAAAGGGGAGAAGGTTAGGAAAGAGTTAATAAGATAAGGTATGAGGGATCAACATTGGGGTATCACATTGGAGAGAGGGATTATGGAAGAAGTAAATGTTTTCAGATATTTGGGAGTTGACGTGTCAGCGGATGGGTTTATGAAGGATGAGGTTAACCATAGAATTGATGAAGGAAAAAAGGTGAGTGGTGCATTGAGGTATCTGTGGAGACAAAACGTTATCCATGGAGGCAAAGAAGGGAATGTACGAAAGTATAGTGGTACCAACACTCTTATATGGGTGTGAAGCATGGGTTGCAAATGCTTCAGCGAGGAGAGGGTGGAGGCAGTGGAGATGTCATGTCTAAGGGCAATGTGTGGTGTAAATATTATGCAGAAAATTCGGAATGTGGAAATTAGGAGAAGGTGTGGAGTTACTAGAAGTATTTGTCAGAGGGCTGAAGAGGGTTGTTGAGGTGGTTTGGTCATTTAGAGAGAATGGATCAAAGTAGAATGACTTGGAGCGTATAAATCTGTAGGGAAGGAAGGCGGGGTGAGGGTCGTCCTAGAAAAGGTTGGAGGGAAGGGGTAAAGGAGGTTTTGTGGGAGAGGGCTTGGACTTCCAGCAAGCATGTGTGAGCGTGTTAGATAGGAGTGAATGGAGACGAATGGTTTTTGGGACATGACGATCTGTTGGAGTGTGAGCAGGGTAACATTTTGTGAAGGGATTCAGGGAAACCAGTTAATTGATTTAGTTGGACTTGAGTCCTGGAAATGGGAAGTACAATGCCTGCACTTTAAAGGAGGGGTCTGAGATAGTGACAGCTGGGAGGGACTATTCTCAGCTGTCGTATCTGAGCTCCTCTGCAAAGACAGTGATTATGTATGAGTGTGGTGAAAGTGTTGAATGATGATGAAAGTATTTTTTTTGGGGATTTTCTTTATTTTTGGGTCACCCTGCCTCGGTGGGAGACGGCCGACTTGTTGAAAAAAAAAAAAAATGAGTCAATGGTATGAGATGAATCAGAAAATTTCATTATTTAAAATTTTAATTAGTATGCCAATTTACATTATGAACCATATAAGCATTTAAGAGGAAGGAGGATTATTTTCCAGTAAAAGTGGACTCAGACAGGGATGAGTGATGTCACCATGGTTGTTTCACATATTTATAGATGGGGTTGTAAAATAAGTGAATGCTAGGGAGTTAGGGAAAGGTAAGGGACTAAAAGATAATGAATTCGATACAAAGTGGGAGGTGTCACAGCAGCTCTTTATTAATGACACAGTTGCAATACTTTGTGAATGAACTTGGAAGGGAATGTAAAAGACAGAAATTTAAAGTGGCCAAAGGAAAGAAC
Source organism: Cherax destructor (assembly GCA_009830355.1). Lineage (NCBI taxonomy): Eukaryota > Metazoa > Arthropoda > Malacostraca > Decapoda > Parastacidae > Cherax > Cherax destructor. Next base: position 8,633 of record WNWK01041598.1, on the reverse strand, counting down.
ACGATGAAGAAAGCAATAAAATATCTAGGCAATGAAAGATTGGATATCAGATTAGAGGGAAAGAGTATGGAGAACGTAAATGTATTCAGATACTTTGGAAGCAGACTTTTTACTGATGGTACTATGACCCCAAAGTATATTAAATATTGTGTTACTGCACCTAATAGTGTATAATGAAATTTTACAAACCCATCAGCGAATGTTTAATTTTACTACACCAAGAAACTAACACACATAATATTTATTACAGTATGTGTGAACATGATGAAAATCCCAACACTGCGAGTCATTACATGACTATAATACCCACTGTCCCATGGGATTTAAAACTGTTTTAAACTACAGAATAAAAATGTAATTTCATATATGTGTAGGCCTTCCTGCAATATATGCAAGGGACTACAGAATACTGTTACTTAGAGCACAAGAAGAAAGTGCTGAAGGCATAAAAATAAAGTAGAGAGATCTGACATACCTGGAACAGTTCATCCCACTTGGTATTAACTGTGATGAGCTTCTCCCGAATCTCCTGAGCTACCTCTGGCCGACATGTTGCAGCCAGGAAATTACCAGTCTCATTCATCTCACTGTGTCTCTCCTTCCATTCTCCCAAGTCCTATAAAACAATTGAAATATAATAAAATTTCTTTTAAGATTAATTAAGAAGCAATATAAAAGTTTACTGTGTTGGCAAAACCTAGTAGTCAGGTGCCCCATGAGTCAGTGGTAGTACCTTTGGCTCACAACAGAAAGTCCCAGGTTATACCCTGGAGTGGGTGGATGTTCGGCATGTTTCCTTACACTTGCTGCCCCTGATCACCTAGCATCGCTGTATGAACCTGGTGGTTTAGCGCTTAGTTTTGATTATAACAATAATAATAATGTTCACCTAGCAGTAAATACTTGAGTAAAATTCACTGATGTAAAAAAATAGATATAATGGAGTCAGTTAACTGTTTTCAGTCACATCCTCACCCTGTGTTATAAAACTATAGGTACTTTTTAGTGTTAAATAATCATTACAAGCAACTGAAAATACATGACATGAGTATGGACCTACTTTAGCTTGATCCACTGCATTACATTTGGCACTATACAGGCAATAGCATTCTTACCTGAAAATAATCCATTTTATCTTCTTCAGAGAGACTGACCATGGCTAAGGCATGGTCCAGCCAGGCTTCAAACTGCTGTGTAAGCTCTACAAACTTTTTCCAGTAAGTGATGACTTCTTCTAGCAAACTCTGAATACACCTCAGCTCCACAGAAACATTCTTCCAACGCTCATTCATCTCCAGCAAAAATTTGGCAATGCCGTCACTCTCAGCTTTGCCTAAGTTAGGAGAGTAGGAGAGACTGACACAGTGAGAAGCCTATAATGTGTCAGCAATATTTTATAAGTGGTATAATCATAAGTTCGCAAGATGACTAGGTGCATGTACATATTCTTTAAAATTCTGCAGTCATAATTTGAACTAAGCTGAGACAAATGAGAATAATGATGAGAATAACCTGATGTTGCAATTAACTTAGTATAGAAGTCATTTTTTAATTTTTGCTTTTAGCAAGTTTGTATAGACATTTTTAATTGTACTTACTTAGATTGGAATCTTTCTTATATGCTTCAGAGACTTGTTGCATTTCGTGGAAGGCTCGATCGAACTCTTGAAAAATATTTCGAGTGCCAACAAAGGATCGATATTCTGCAAGAATTTGTTGAACTTCTTGTTCTTTGCCATATTTTACAGCCCAAGTCTTCAGCTTTGCTTCCACTAAAATTAGGAATGCTACAAGGCAGTACTGTAATAAAATTTTAAAAATTAACAATATAGTGTATTGATATTTATAAACCAGAGAAAAGCATGTTATAAAAGACTTCAGATCCCTATAGACTTCTTAAATCATATGGCAAGCTGGGGTATAAATTGTCCAAAGTGCAGAAGTAGCATTAAGCTTGTAATACTGCAGCACCTTCTGGATCCAGTAAGTGACAGCTTAGTAATAAAATAACTTTCAATATATATATAAATAGTAGTTCCATCATTAAACAAATTTGGTATTTACAAGTATTATATATGCTTCAGTCATGGGACCTTGATCAACGACTGAAATGTTTTATAATAAATATGGCCTAGTGTTTGCTCAAGTGTATTTTTAACCTTCTTACTTGCTCTTTCTTACTTCACATACTTCACCTAATACACAAAAATTAGCATTCTTAAACTTTACACATCAATGACACTTTCAATTCTTATTACAAGAAATTACTAGTTTTTATATAACTTATTATTTCTTCAAACATTTACATAAGATTTTATCTTTAAATCTCTTACATATAAACAAAACCTGTTATCTGATGATAAAGAGGATGTTAAGAGGAATTAACCATTTGAGTCACTTTCTCAGCTTAAATTGTTAAACTTTCTTTTTAACATCAGCCATTTTCCATAAGCAAAGGGTGACCCAAAGGAAACACACTCACCATCATTCATTCTCTAGCTGTCTTTCCATAAGTACACAGACATCACAATTACACAACTCAAATGACCCTCTGAACTAAAACATGTCCGCCCATCCTGCAGAGTGAAGGCAATCACGAGTCCAGAGCTCAAGTCTCTACATAAACAAGAGAAACTCTTTAGTAAATATGGGTAGGTTAGTTGAGCTGGGGGGATGAAGGGGCCATACATTAAAACATTAAAGCATACGTTAATTAAACCAGATATAGTGTGCATAACTCACTCTGTGTTCCAGGTACTTGAGTTTGATCTTCCTCTGTAAGGCACGAGGAGCAATAGTTTTCAGTCTCAGCTCCATGTATTCAAGCTGCTGTTGTGGAATAGAGGATGCATCTGAGGAGTTTTTCACTAGGTCAAACTTGGCTGTGATTGATGGTAGCTCTGCGAAGAATACTTTGTGTTCTTCTATTTTCTTACTTAACAGGCTGGCAATCTGGAAATAAGTTTTAATGCGGTCTTCTTCTCATATTTTGAACAGTAAGAATTCATATATACAGTAAGATTCATATATACATCCAGTTTCAAATTATCTCATGCTATCAAGCATAAAAGACTCACAAATGTTACCTCAAACATTCTTGGGACTACTACCACTTCCCTTTCTACCTTCCATCCCAGATTTACACACCCTATTCCTCTCCACATGCCCAAACCACCTCAACAACCCCTCCTCAGCCCTATTAATTGTACCCTTGGTCACCTCACATCACCTTTTAATTTCTATGCTCCAAATTCTCTGCATGATATTCACACCATACACTTCTTTCAAACATGACATCTCCACTGTCTCTCTCTTTCTATTTACTGTGCCATTCAAAATTCATGCCTTACACCCATATAAGTGTTGGTACCATTATACACTAATACATTCCCTTTTTTTGGTGCCTATCTGGTATGCTCATAATTTTCTGGTGAAAAAAAAATGAGGGCTTTTCCCCAATTTTGTACTTTATAGGGATTATGACTGAATTTTGGATTTTTACTTTTCCTCAGTTGTTTTTCAACCAAATTCCTTTCTGTTTTTTACATATGACCATTTGGTATAAGTGTGGTAAGCTCATAAAGAATCCCTATGTTTTACATACAGTGGTACCCCGGTTTACGATGGTCTCCAAACTCGCCCTTTTATGTAAATTTATTTTTTTAAATGCTTTTGTAAGTGTATTTTTGGGGGTCTAAAAGGACTAGTCTATTTTACATTATTCCTTATGGGGATAAATTTGTTTGGTAATGGCACTTGAACAGCATTCTGGAACGAAAAAATATCGTAAACCGGGGTACCACTGTATAAGGATTATGATTAAATTCTGGATTTTATTTTTTCTCATTCTTTTGGCGCATGTGTGGTAAGCTTATTTTATGATAATTTTTACCTCATCATTCTTTCCATAAAGTTTGTCTTCAGTGCCCAGCATAGCCTCAGCACGACTCAGCCACTCGCCAATAGGACCAAGCGCACCTGGAAGAGATGCATCCAAGAGCCATGTCCAGTGTGACATCTGAAGTGATACCTGAATGAGATGATAAGAAAAAAAAAAGAGATGAGCCAAGCAGTCATTCAACACCTATGAGTTATTATCAGTTACATAACCGGTGCATGGCCACTGAAAAACAGAGGCTACAAATAAAATTTCTCTTTAATATGAAGTAAAAATAATAAACTTGAATAATAAAGATTAATAAAATTAGGAAACAATGTAATTCTTAATCAAATGTAGAATAGAGTACTGTATTGTATATGAAGGTGGGAACAAAAACTAGCAATTAATATCAGCAGAACTGTACATATATATGTTGGTTAAAATGAGATTACAGTAATGAAAAAGGTACATACAGTACTGTAATTTCTACCCACTCGAAAATGAGTAACAGTTCTGTAATTTACCCTCTACCCAACCCCCCAACTCCCTGCAAACAAATTATGTAAAAGAAAATTGAAAAAGGATTCAATATATGTATATATAATTGTTCCATATAATAAATTTATGATTACAGTACTAAGTTACTAGGTACAGTGGACCCTCGAGTAACGAGCACCCCGGAAATCGTACAATTATGTAAGTACAGTGGACCCCCGGCTAACGAACACCCCGGAAATCGTACAATTATGTAAGTATAATATTGTAAGTGCTTGTGGAAGTGTATTTTTGGGGGTCTGAAATAGACTAACCTACATAACATTATTTCTTAAGGAAGTAAATTCGTTCGGTAATGGCACTTGAGCAGGCTTCTGGGATGAAGTTTTTCGTTAGCTGGGGGTCCACTGTATAATATTGTAAGTGCTTTTGTAAGTGTATTTTTGGGGGTCTGAAATAGGCTAACCTACTTGACATTATTCCTTAAGGGAGTAAATTCGTTCGGTAATGGCACTTGAGCAGGCTTCTGGAATGAATTATGCTCGTTACTCGGGGGTCCACTGTATAATACTTGAATTATTTTTGTAATTATTAATTTATAAATGAAATAATAAGTATTACATACAATATTACAAGATGACTACTGCATTATCATACAATTTTCTAGTGTTGATGTATAATTTTTAGTTTACAAATATACTAATGTATAAACAAACCATTACAATATACGTATTCACAAATTATTTCAAAAATAACAATATTGTATTTAACTTAAGTGAAACAGAAGGATATACCTAAGCATACAGTGATTGAAGTAATATTATTAGTAAGAAAGACACCGGTTGCAGTGGTTTTTCTAGATTGGTCTTTTTTGCCACTTGTTGGTGTCCTGCCTCCAGTTTCCGACAGTAATATTAATATGCAGTGTGAGAGCTGAATGTCAGTCAAACATTGTTTACAAGATACTGCAAACAAGAAGAAAATACTAGGAGCAAAATTTTCTGTACCTTATCCCAAGAAGAAGTGATGTCAGACCAGGAGTCAGCTGTGATGGATATCATCGATGACTGAGACTCCACCAAACTCTTCAGCTTCTCGTAGATCACTGTCTTTTCATCTGCTTCAGATTTGAGGGCTTTGAATCTCTGCAGGTTGCAATAAATAAAAAAAAATGATGCATGGTCAAGGACTCTAGTGAATTACATTAAATAAAATAATCAGGGAGAGATTATGCAAATAAAGCCAAATGCCAAAAAAAAAAAAAAAAACAGGAACACATTAGCTCTGATCACTCAACATTAGTACACGACATAAATACTGTAAGTGAATATATCTCTACATAAACCCAGAGGTTAGGGTTACTGAGGACTTGTATTGGTCCTTTAAGCAACATATGTAAATGCCACCATTGCCTGTGCAGGAAAATGTTTTTAAATAGCAGTATTGAAAACAAAGATGCTAAATGTAGGGAAGTTTTTATTGGCCCATTTCACCCACATGGACTTTACTGAGGACATAGAAAAAATGAGAATACAGTACTGCATCTTAAAGGGTACACTTGGTGACTGAGGTCATGTGAAAGGTCTGTAAGAGTAGCATCAGAGGAGCACTGATGGAGGCCTACTGGCCCACCAAAGTTTTTAAATTTCCATTTTTCTAAAATGATGTTGGCTGTGGGCAGTGGTGCAGTTATAGAGTGGGCTAAGGGGTCTAAACCCCCAGATGCAAATACTTTTTATTTTAAATATTATATTGACCAGTGACCATGAAAGCACGACAGTTTAAGAAATTTCACTTACTTACTGAAAATCATATGCTTTTAAAGATGATTTCTTTGACTATTTTCAGCATCTTATGATTTTTTAAGCCCCTGAGATTGAAATTCTGGCTTAAGCCCCCCACCCCCAATTGAAATTCTGGCTGTGCTACTAGCAATGGGTTTGGCCAAGGTAAATATGCCACTATTCTGATTAACAGTGTTGGATACTTTGACAGTGAAGACTCCAGACATCTGCATTTAATTCTGTCACAGCATAGGTCAAAGCCTCCTGCAGAGCTCCTCTGACATTCCACTTCCTGATTTTCACCTAACTTCTGATGCCAAGTGTATTGTGTAAGATGCATTGTTCTCGTGTTTTCTATGTAACTGATAAAGCTTCCATGAATGAAATGTTGCAATCAAAAAACAAGCTTCCCTATATTTCCTGTCTACTTATCAAAAAGCACGGTGTTCTAAGCAGCCTGTATTACTCATGGCAGAATCAAGACTATACTTGTCCAAAGTTACCTTTGCATGTTTCTGACTTACGTGAAGTTGATGTGTTAATTATACAAAATTAGACTACGGTACTAATAATCTCTCAATGCAAAATCCTTCAAATGGCTGAAACAGAACTATATAGACTGACCTCATAGTTGATGTTGCCATGCGTTGCAGGATCATGCAGGGTGTCAAGCCAATTGGATGTGTGAGAGAGCCAAGTTGTGAGCTCTGAATATTCCATCTCTATCTCACTGAACATGTCCCCTGCTGATGCAGCTTCCAACGTTGGACTTGTACATGGCTGAAAAAACAGAAACCAGAACCTCAGCCAGATTTATTTTTAAAAAACTGATATTTACCAGTATTAAAATTTTAATACAGAGTATTTTAAGATATAATTATTCTACAGCATTTATGTGTATAATTTAGATAAAATAAAATAAAATTAAATATTATGGGATAAAATTAAGGCATGATAAACCATCCAACATTTATCTTCATATAGCACTTACTGGAACTGAGGTGGTACCCGGCTCTGGGAATTTATTAAGGAATGCAGCCACATAAGTCATGATGGACTTTTCATCAGGTTTATCAACATCCACATCTTCAGAATCCAACAGGTGAGGGATGCCCAGACCCTTTTCAGCAATACGGAAGGCAGCCTCTAAGCGAGCTTTGTTTGTCATCTGATTCATTGCCTGTGAAAAGAATTTAAAGTTTAGAATGCATTACCCCTGTGAAAACCTTGATTAGAGGAAGTATGATCTTATTTGAGTAAATATGATCTAATTAGAATACGTGATCAGCAACTTGTACAGTACGTATACCAAAATTTTAAATCGACAAATGAGAATTTTATAAATAAAAAACTTAGAAATGTAAAACAAATCATGATTAAATCATAAAATGCAAAATAGTATTTCCCTTAAAAAGTAAAGGAAATTATGCATAAATGATAAAGAAATTGGATTCTTACCTGTAAATTAATTAATCGTGGGTTGATGCATTGTATGAGTGCAACAAATGCTGTGCCATCACGCCAACTACATCCAAAATCATTTACTATTATGCCATATTTCCTGCAAGAAAACCACATTTATCGATTCAATGAGATTTTAACTAATTCATCATTGTCTAAAGAAGGGCAGTGTTATGATCTTAAAATACAATACTGTCTTAAATTTAATGTGATATATAAAGCAGTACTACAGATGACTGAAAAAAAGAACCATACACCTGTACAAAAATATCTATATACAGTGGACCCCCGGTGTTCGTCCTGCTCAAAACACTCCCTTTTATGTAAGTGTATTTTTTTAAATGCTTTTATAAGTGTAGTTTTGGGGGTCTAAAAGGACTAGTCTACTTTACATTATTTCTTAAGGGAATAAATTCGGTTGGTAATGGTACTTGAACAGCATTCTGTTACGAAAAATGGACGAACACCGGGGGTCCACTGTATATTATTCTATGTTATTAAAACTAGATGGGACTCAATAATACAGGTGTTAACACCAACACTGAAAAATCTTGCAGCAAGCAGCAAGAACCTTGTCCTCTACTTTTCCTTCCATCTGAGGTGCCCAGCAGCCCTGTGATGGCCTAATCAAGACCCACATAACACTAACATGTGTGGATACCCAGAATGATATAAATCAACTACAGTAACAACCTAAAAATACACAAATCACCAACTAATAGGACTCGTGTTACCACCACTTGCCCCGCTGCCACTGAAGTGATACTCCACAACATTCACCCATTCCACATCGCCTACTATTCATCTGAAGCCAAGGTCAATGGCCAAGGGTCATAGCAACAACAGAAGATCCAGTAAGCAGCCAAGAACTCCTAACATCCCAGGTGAGAGCAGCATTTCTACAAGGAAAACTTCTCGTACTGCCAGCCAGGCCTCAACCCCAAACACCTCCACCATCACAACACCCGCCAGACAACAACAATAATGGCGCCGCCACAGTCCAAGATAACTCT
>WNWK01041597.1:0-16376 GCA_009830355.1 Cherax destructor | reverse complement strand
TTGCTCAGGCACAGAAACCCTGAAACTTAACCTTCGAGGCATAAACTACGTTGAAACTTAACCTTGCTCGAGCACAGAAACCAGTTAAACTTAACCCCTTTCGGGAGTAAAGAAAAACGTGAAATTAACCCTTTGCTCGAGGCACAGAAAACTACCTAAATTGAACCTGCTCGGGGCAAGAAACTAGGAAACTTGAACCCCGGGCCAAAAAAACCCGTTGAAATTAACCCTTTTGCTGGGGAAAGTAAACTACGCTGAAATTAACCCTTTTCCCAGCACAGTAAACTAGTTGAAACTTAACCTTCCGAGACAGAAACACCAAAATTAAACCCTTTGCTCGGTCACAGAAACACGTTAAATTAACCTTGTGAGCACAAAAATTACTTCTTAACCTTGCTCGAGCACAGAAACCCTTGAAACTTAAACCTTTTTGATTACAGAAACTAGAAAACTTAACCTTTCTGGGAAGAAAACCCTAAAATTGAACCTTTTTGAGTCACAGTAAAACGCAAAAACTTAACCCTTTTGCTCAGGCCAGAAACAGGGAAAACTTAACCCTTTGCTCGAGCACAGAAACATTGAAATTTGAACCGCCGAGCACAGTAAACACTTGAAACTTGAACCTTCCCTGAGGCACAGAAACTACGGAAACTTAACCCTTTTGCTCGAAAGAAAACCTGAAACTTGAACCCCTGCCGAGTCACAGAAACACAAATTTGAACCTTGCTCGAGTCACAGTAACCAGTTGAAATAAACCCTTTTGCTCGAGGCACAGAACCATGAAACAACCCTTTTGGAGGCAAAACTACGTTGAAACTTGAATTCCGAGGCACAAAACCCCTTGAAACTTGAACCTTGCTGGGGGCAAAAAAACTACGCTGAAACTTGAACCTTGCTCGAGTCACAAAACACGTTGAAACCGAACCTTTCAAGGCACAGTAAACACGTTGAAACTTGAACCTTGCTCGAGTCACAGAAACTACTTAAACCTTGCCGCTGAGTCACAGTAAACTACGTTGTTTTAACCCCTTCCCGAGTCACAGAAACAATTAAAATTGAACCTTGCCGAGGCACAGAAACTACCCGAAATTAAACCCTTTTGCTCAGCACAGTAAATCCCCGAAACTTAACCCTTTTGCTCGACCGAAACTACGTTGAAACTTAACCTTGTGAGTCACAAAAAACATTTTGAAACTTGAACATTGCTCGAGGAAAAAAAACTACGCTAAACCTTAACCCCTTGCTCGAGGCACAAAAAACACGTTGAAACTTAAACCCTTTTGTCGGACAGAAACCCGTTGAAACTTGAACTTTGCCAGGCACAGAAACACGCTGAAACTTGAACCTTCCCGAGTCACGAACACGTTGAAACTTAACCCTTTTGCTCGAGCACATAAACTACGCTAAATTGCCTTTGCTGAGTCACAGAAATTACGTTGAAACTTAACCCTTTTCCTCGAGTCACAGAAACTCCATTGAAACTTGAACCTTACTTGAGTCACAGAAACACGCGAAACTTGAACCTTTCGGGAAGTAAACTACGCGAAACTTAAACCTTACTTGAGTCACAGTAAACTACGCTGAAACTTGAACCTTGCTCGAGGCACAAAAAACTACGCTGAAACTTAACCCTTTTGCCATCACAGAAACACGGGAAACTTGAACCTTCCCGAGGCACAGTAAATATGCGAAACTTGAAACTTGCTCGAGCACAGAAACCCACGTTGAAACCTTGAACCATGCCGAGGCACAAAAAACACGTTGAAACTTGAACCTTCTCGAGTCACAGTAACTACGCGAAACTTAACCTGCTCGAGTCACAGAAACTACGCTGAAACTTAAACCCTTTTTCTCACAGTAAACCACGTTGAAATTTGAACCGCTGAGTCACAGTAAACTACGTTGAAACTTGAACCTTCCAGTCACAGTAAACTCCATTGAAATTAAACCCCGTGGGGGCCAGAAACACGCTGAAATTAACCTTGCTCGAGTCACAGTAAACTACGTTGAAACTTAACCCTTTTGCCGGTCACAGTAAACTCTTAAAACTTAACCCCTTGCTCGAGTCACAAAAAACACATTGAAACTTAACCCTTTTGCTCGAGGCACAGTAAACTACGTTGAAATTGAACCTTGCCGAGGCAGAAACTAGCTGAAACAACCTTGCTCGAGTCACAGAAACTACGCTGAAACTTGAACCTTCCCCGGCACAGTAAACTACGCGAAACTTGAACCCTTTTGCCGGGCACAGTAAACTACGCGAAACTTGAACCTTGCTCGATACAAAACTACGCTGAAATTGAACCTGCTCGAGGCACAGTAAACTACGTTGAAACTTGAACCTTGCTCAGGCAACAGTAAACTACGTTGAAACTTGGAAGCAGACATCAAGCAAAAGTTTAGATAATAATATATCTTTATTTACCACAAGTACATGCAAGGTATACAGTCCTAGCTGACATCAATGACATACTACTATATAGGAAGTCCCTTGTTATGCTTGAGATTTCGGCAAATTAGGTCAATTTTGTCTCCAGGATGCTACCCACACCAGTTTATAACACCCAGGTACCCATTTTACTGATGGGTCAACAGGAAAGCAGGTGTCTTATGGAAGCACGTCCTAAATTTTCCATCCGTACCGGGAATCGACCCCCGACGTCAGTGGGGAGCTGAGTGCGCTAGCGATTGAACGATAATGTTATATTATAGGAAAATAGGTATCTGAATTAGAAGGAAGAACAAGAATTGCAAGGCAAGTGTAGGGATGACTTGGGAACTATTTTGTAAAGTCTGAGTGAAGAAGCCAAACCTAGGGAGGTGACTATGTTAATGAGGTCAAGTCTGAGGTGCTGGAGAACTAGATGGGAGAGGTCCCACAAGAGAACTTGTACAAAGCTTCATAAATTCATCAAATATAATTATAAATAATACTGGGACATAACCAAGTGTGTGCAGGGGGGGCGTCCTGAAATTAATCTGTATTTGTGTACTTCGTAGCTGTGGCGGGGGTTCAAGTCCTGACTCCATCCTCTTAGTAACGTGCTTTCACACACTATTTCGGCCAGTAGGACCATATGTTCATAATTACAACTGTATCTTTCACAATTTATACACGAAGATCATTTATAAGCACCATCTGTGTCAGCAGAGGAGGGAGGTCCTGTGAAGGAGGAGGTGGGGAGGAGGAGCGAGGGAAGGTGTGCCTCAGTGAGACGACAGCACTGTGTCTGGCAGGTCAGCAGCTCACCTGCACCAGGCCTCGCACTCACAGGGACATTGAGTTCGCGTTGGTACAGGTGAGTCTACCTGCACCAGGCCTTTGCTACTCACAGGGACATTGAGTTCGCGTTGGTACAGGTGAGTCTACCTGCACCAGGATTTCGCTACTCACAGGGACATTGAGTTCGCTGGACAGGTGATCTACCTGCACCAGGATTTCGCCCCTAAGGGGCATTGAGTCTGCGTTGGACAGGTGAGCCACCTGCACCAGGCCTTCGCTACTACAGGGACATTGAGTTCGCGTTGGTACAGGTGAGTCTACCTGCACCAGGCCTCCCACTACAGGACATTGAGTTGCGTGGTACAGGTGAGTCTACCTGCACCATGTCTTCACTACTCACAGGGACATTGAGTTGGTTGGCCAGGTGAGTCTACCTGCACCAGGCCTCGCTACTCACAGGGACATTGAGTTCGGTTGGACAGGTGAGTCTGTACACAGCACACTTGACCCTCTCTGAAGCTTTAAAAAATCATGTTCTACATCCACACATATATCATCTTCCATATCATCATATTGATTTATTACAGATACGTATCATAAAACTGATGTATTGTCTGCAAATTTGAATTATATTACATATTATGTTTGTCCAAAAACAAAAACACTTACAAATGCGTGAATTCAGTCGAACCACAATTCAGTCAAACCACAATTCAGTCAAACCACAATTCAGTCAAACCACAAATTCATTCAAACCACAATTGAGTTTATAATATCAATGTAAATTTAACAATTCCGTGAGTTCAGGTTTTCCATTCTCATTATTTTTTACTTTCACTTTTTGTGCATTTTCATTAATTACTTTGTTACACATAAAGCATCATTTGGTAATTTGCAGATTCATTCTTCCTCTTTAGTTTTATTAAAATAAATGTTCAGTAGATGTACTATCCGAGTGTTTATCACCCATATCCCATAACCTCAGCATCCTTGCACCTCAGTGCAGGCAAGCAGCCCAGTAGCTGATCTCAACACAATCAACAGGCGGAAGAAAAGCAGCTGAAGAGATGTAAGAGCTACAAAGTGAACCCTCCCAAGAGGTCCAGTAGCTGCAGATCATTACCTCACCTGCCGTTCAACATTCTTAACTGGTCTGTGTGTTCGTCCACACACCTCACGAGGCACAGGAGCTGGACCTCAACTCAGTTAAATATTGTGAGAAATGAGACTGAACAGATGGAACTGGATTGGATGTATGAGGAGAGTTTGTTTATCCCCACCAGACAGAGAAAGATAGAATAATGTTTCACCGGGAGGGAGGTTAGTTTTAGTTTAATATCTTTATTATGCACCCCATACCCATGGTGTGGGCGGTAGTCACCCCATACCCATGGTGTGGGCGGTAGTCACCCCATACCCATGGTGTGGCGGTAGTCACCCCATACCCATGGTGTGGCGGTAGTCAACCCATACCCATGGTGTGGGCGGTAGTCACCCCATACCCATGGTGTGGGCGGTAGTCAAAAAGATTAAGAGGTACTACAATGGGTCCAGGGACTGGACCCATTAGTCAAGCTGCTTCATCACGGAAATTAAACTAACAACCAGAGGCGGATTACGATTTTGTAGTTCCCTGACTACTGGTACTGTGAGGCTCCCAGTGATATTGTCAAAAGGAAAACAGTTAAAGAAATATTAAATTTATTTTTTACATACAACTAAATTAAATTCAAAATTTGCTTTGGAGTAATTTATTGGAAACAAATTCCTCCAAAACAACAGTAAATTGTGTTATTGAGAACATTCTGAGGCAGAGGAACAGGCAAAAGGAGATGGACGGTTGGCCTGTATATCAGAGTCACTTATATGTTCAGAACTACTAAATGCTTCAAATGATGTAGTTGAAGTATTAGCAGTAAAGATCGAGAATCAAAACCTGGTCATCGTGGTTGTCACAAGCCTCGGATGCAACGTCCCAACAATTCCAGGAACAGCTTCTGAAAATTGACCACTGTCTGGAAAACCTTCCAGCTCACTTCCCCAACATCTTGCCCTGGGGACTTCAACCTAAGGCATCTAAAATGGAGGAATATTGCAAATAATGTGGTAGCAGAGATAACACCAGGAGGCAGCTCAAATGAAAACTCGCACACACACGAGCTTTTAAATCTCCGCACCAAATTCACCTTAAACCAGCAAATAGTAGAGCCTACAAGATTATAGAATACCCTGGACCTCATCTTCACTAACAATGATGATCTGATACGAAATGTCATCATATCAAGAACAATATACTCAGATCACAAGATAATAGAGGTCCAGACATGTATGCGGGGAGCCCCAGACCGACAAAATATGATCAGTCGCAATAGAGCATTCACCAAATTCAACTTCAATAACAAAAACATAAGGTGGGACCAAGTAAACCAAGTCCTAAATGATATAAACTGGGAAGATTGCCTAAGCATCTCAGATCCTAACCTATGTCTAGAACAAATTAACTCTGTGGCACTTGAGGTTTGCTCAAGGCAAATTCCCTTAAGGAAAAGGAGTAGAAGATGTAAACTAGAAAGAGGAAGGCATTCCCTATACAGGCGAAGGCAAAGAATAACAGAGCGGCTACAAGAGGCCAATATATCTGAAATACGTAGAGAGATACTGGTCAGAGAAATAGAAAACATCGAACTAAGACTAAAAGTTGTGTGAACTAACCATAATTTTTAAAGGGGTGGACCGGTAAGCCAGCGGAAGGCCTCGGTCAGATGACCAAAAGCTTCAACGGCGGGTCATCATCTGACTAAGACCCGCGTCAGGAAACACTTGTCCTGTTTCCTGACGAACCTTACCTAACCTAACCAACTCCAAGGCCGAGGGACTGATTACCTCATCTTTTGTATATAGTTCTTCTGTCTTCAAGTTTTGTCCTAGAATTTGTATTGATAAAGTCACTGGATGGTGAAACGTCTACAATAAAGACACCCAGATGTTGCACATGTGTCTAATTTTCATCTTGTCGGTACTGTCTACCATTCTTGAACAGTCCTGAGTGTTGTAAACAATACATCCTGAGCACCAGTCCTGAGTGTTGTAAACAATACATCCTGAGCACCAGTCCTGAGTGTTGTAAACAATCATCCCTGAGCACCAGTCCTGAGTGTTGTAAACAATACATCCTGAGCACCAGTCCTGAGTGTTGTAAACAATACATCCCTGAGCACCAGTCCTGAGTGTTGTAAACAATACATCCCTGAGCACCAGTCCTGAGTGTTGTAAACAATACATCCTGAGCACCAGTCCTGAGTGTTGTAAACAATACATCCCTGAGCACCAGTCCTGAGTGTTGTAAACAATACATCCTGAGCACCAGTCCTGAGTGTTGTAAACAATACATCCCTGAGCACCAGTCCTGAGTGTTGTAAAAATACATCCTGAGCACCAGTCCTGAGTGTTGTAAACAAACATCCTGAGCACCAGTCCTGAGTGCTGTAAACAATACATCCCTGAGCACCAGTCCTGAGTGTTGTAAACAATACATCCTGAGCACCAGTCCTGAGTGTTGTAAACAATACATCCCTGAGCACCAGTCCTGAGGTATAAACAATACATCCCTGAGCACCAGTCCTGAGTGTTGTAAACAATACATCCCTGAGCACAGTCCTGAGTGTTGTAAACAATACATCCTGAGCACCAGTCCTGAGTGTTGTAAACAATACATCCCTGAGCACCAGTCCTGAGGGAAACAATACATCCTGAGCACCAGTCCGAGTGTTGAAACAATACATCCTGAGCACCAGTCCTGAGTGTTGTAAACAATACATCCTGAGCACCAGTCCTGAGTGTTGTAAACAACACATCCTGAGCACCAGTCCTGAGGTTGTAAACAATACATCCCTGAGCACCAGTCCTGAGTGTTGTAAACAAACATCCTGAGCACCAGTCCTGAGTGTGTAAACAATACATCCCTGAGCACCAGTCCTGAGTGTTGTAAACAATACATCCTGAGCACCAGTCCTGAGTGTTGTAAACAATACATCCTGAGCACCAGTCCTGAGTGTTGTAAACAAACATCCTGAGCACCAGTCCTGAGTGTTGTAAACAAACATCCTGAGCACCAGTCCTGAGTGTTGTAAACAAACATCCTGAGCACCAGTCCTGAGTGTTGTAAACAATACATCCTGAGCACCAGTCCTGAGTGTTGTAAACAATACATCCTGAGCACCAGTCCTGAGTGTTGTAAACAATACATCCTGAGCACCAGTCCTGAGTGTTGTAAACAATACATCCTGAGCACCAGTCCTGAGTGTTGTAAACAATACATCCTGAGCACCAGTCCTGAGTGTTGTAAACAATACATCCTGAGCACCAGTCCTGAGTGTTGTAAACAATACATCCCTGAGCACCAGTCCTGAGTGTTGTAAACAATACATCCCTGAGCACCAGTCCTGAGGTTGTAAACAATACCATCCTGAGCACCAGTCCTGAGTGTTTAAACAAACATCCCTGAGCACCAGTCCTGAGTGTTGTAAACAATACATCCCTGAGCACCAGTCCTGAGTGTTGTAAACATACATCCTGAGCACCAGTCCTGAGTGTTGTAAACAATACAGTGCTTGGAAAACATAAACATGCAACAATGAGTGAATGAAATATGTTCCACTGAGAAAGACTGCAAGAAGATCTAGTATAAAAGAGGAGAAAAGAGGTTGTTATTGAACTGCTTACGAAGGAAAATATGTCCCAAGAAAGTAAAGTAAACTGAGAGATTACTGATATTTAGCAGAAACTTTAACATTCATTCCAGACGGATGAAACACAAAGAGTGCAAAATGACGTCCAAGAAATTGAAAAAAAAATTACACATAAAATTCAGGTCCAAAACCACCTATGGAATAGACCCATTACTTACACGAAATTCATACACTGACGACAAAAAAAAAAATCAAATCTTAAGATAGTAGTATGAATCCATGAATAATCCAAGGAACTAGAGCAGTGGAGACAATTTTTTTTATTACCTCTAATAATAATAATAATAATAATAATAATACTTTATTGTGACATGGTACAATGATACATGGTAGACAAGATATATTTCTTAATGAGATGTACATGCCAAAAGCCCCTAATATGCTGTGCATTGCGGCATTCTTAAGACTACTTTATTCTAGACTACATGGTAAAAGGTTATGGTTGACAATTTATAAAATAAGATATGCATATCTAAGTTATAAAGTTTGAATATAAGTTGAACATATCAATAATTGCAGCAATGCAAACAATTGAGGAGAACAATTTAAAATAATTAGTTGCATTGCAGTTACAGTTTACGTGGTCATTATAATGTAAATGTTAGGTAATAGCTTAGTATGTATTATTCATAACAGGTTTTTACATTTAAGTGATGAATCAGGTTTTACATTTAAGTGATTATTCTACATTGTTGAGAATGTTTGATATTGAGCATTTAGCTTTGGGTGAGAAGGTGGTTTTTTAGCATCGTTTTGAATTGGGGTACAGGCAGGGTTTCTTTGGCAATGACAGGTAATGAATTCCAAATTCGTGCCTTTTATATGCATTGAGTTTTTACATAGTTAGATGGACACGGGGAACATCGAGGAGTGATTTGTGTCTAGTGTTATGGTCATGTGTCCTGTTCAAAATTGGTAAGGAGAAGTTTGAGTGGTGGGTTAATATTTGCATAGAGTGTTCTATGTATGTATAGGCACAGTAAAAGTATGGATGTCTTGTATGGTGAGTAAGTTTATGTTTTTGAATATTGGTGGAGTAATATGGTCCGTCGGGCCGAAACGTCGTCGTAAGCTCCTCCCTTTATATGTGCGGGTTGTGTGTATTGGTGGAGTATGTTGTCTGGAGTGTGAATTTGTTATCATTCTAACTGCTGCCTTTTGTTGTGTTTTAGTGGTCTGAGATGAGTTATTGATGTAGAGCCCCATGCAGATTCCATAGGTGAGGTAGGGGTAAATGAGTGAGTGATATAGGGTAAGGAGAGCTGGCTGTGGAACATAGTACCGTATCTTGGATAGTATTCCCACGGTCTTTGAGACTTTCTTGGAAATTTGTTGTATATGTTCTGAAATTTGAGGCCACTGTCAAGATGGATTCCTAAGAATTTTCCCCGGAGTTTTGCGATAGGGGACCCGTTTATCATTATGTTAAGTGGTGCGTTTGTAGCTCTGTTCCCAAACTGGATAAAATAGGTTTTATCAATATTGAGAGTAAGTTTGTTAGTCATCATCCAGGTAGATATTTTCTGCAATTCAGTATTTGCAGTGTTGGCTAGTATGTCTGGGCTTGGGTGAGATAACGTATGTAGTGTCATCTGCAAAAAGTATGGGTTTGAGTAGTTGAGATGCATTTGGTAGGTCGTTAATGTAAATGAGAAAGAGAGGGAAAGAACACTTCCCTGTGGACACCTACGGTAATAGTTGGCGGTGGAGCTAGCTCCATTTGTGTACACATATTGGTTTCTGTTGCTTAGGTATGATTTTAGGTAGTTGAGGGAGTGTCCTCTTATACCATAGTGTGATAATTTTAGGTGTAACAGATCATGGTCAACTGTATCAAAAGTTTACGTAAATCAATGAAGATTCCCACTGGGATTTCTTTTTTTTTAAGGGCGGTGTAAATTATTTCTAACATGTGTATAATGGCATCATTGTATTTTTATTAGGCCTGAATCCAAATTGACAGTGTTGAGTAGCTGTTGGAGGTGAGGTAGGAATATATTTGTTTATGAATTAATTTTTCAAAGATTTTGGAGAAGGGTAAGTTAGATATCGGCCTGTAGTTATTAAGGTCTGTTTGAGCTCCTTTATGTATTGGGGTGACCTCGCTATTTTGAGTATTGATGGGAAGGTAGAGGATTCAATGGATTTGTTAAAGAGTGTAGCAATAATTGGTGAGAGAACTTGAGAGGCTTTTTTGTATATAAATGGTGGTAAGTTATTTATGTCACCTGCTTTGTTTTTTAATGTGTTGATTATAAGTGAAACTTCTATTGGGTTGGTTAGAAGGAAAAGTGTGTTCGGATAGGTGCCAGTGAGATAGTCGTTAGGTGGAGTATTTGAACATGGGATTTTGCTTGCTAGCTTTTTACCTATGGTGGAGAAGAAATCATTGAGTTTGTTTGCTGTTTCAATAGGTGGGAGAGGGGTTCATCTGGTTTTGTTAGCTTGATTGTTCTGTTTGTGGATATCTTTTAGTTCCTAGAATTTGCATAGGGTTTTGGTCTTTTTTATATCACCTTTTAAGTTATGTAATCTGTTCTCATAGTACAATTTTTTTGACCTTCTTATCAGACTCGTTAGGTTTGCTCTCTGTTATTTGCCCATTCTGTACTGTTTTTCATATAGGTGCTTTATATTAATGGATTTGAGTATGCTGGGGTATCCAGGACTATTTAATCTTTTAGTTGTGATTTGTTGTTTTTTTTGGGCAATGCTTGTTATAGAGGTATTGGGTCTTTTTTAAGAAAATTATTAATACATGTCAGTATCTGGGAAGTTGTCTATTTCTGTTTGCCAGTCAGTGTTTGTCATAGCTGTTATAAAAGTTATTTATAGCTGTCTCATTATGTAGTCTGAAGGTAACTTTAGTAGTCTCTAGTGGTAATTTTCCGAGATTTGTTATGAGAAAGGTTGGGTAGTGGCTGTGGCATTGTCTGTGATTATGCCTGATTTTAATGGGGATATGGTGTTAGTCCAGATATGGTCTAATAGAGAGGCACAGGTCTCAGAGATTCTCGTAGGTTTTGTTATTGTCGGGAGCAAGCAGTTGCTCATAGTGTTTGTGAATTCAGTTACTTGGTCCTGGATCTTGTAGGAGGTTTATATTGAAGTCTCCTGTGAGGATTAATGGTCTTTGTTCATGTGTGCATCAGCAATCATACTTCCTAATTTTTCACTAAATTGTTGAATGTTTGACTGGGGTAGTCTATAGATGTTTATAACTGTGAGAGGTTTTTGTAGGTATTTGGATTTAAACTTAGCTATTATATATTCTCCATGTTCATCTCTTGTGCATGTATTGTAATACATTCGCTGGTCTGAGTATACATAGCTGTGCCACCTCCTTGTTGGTCTGGCTACAGTTGTGTATGGCGTGTAACCAGGAATGGCATAGATATCTGTAGTATGAGGCTTTAACCAGGTTTCAGTGAGAGCAATGATGGACATACTGGCCGTAGTGAATTTAATAATGCAGTGAGGTCATCAAAATGTTTGCTTAAAGATCTGACATTGTAGTTAAAGAAGTTATGTTATTGTTGATTTGAGTAGTGTTTAGCCTGCTGCTGTGTAGTAATGGCAGTGTCATTAGGTTCATGTAAGTCATTTAATAGAAGGTTGGTATCGGATCAATGTTTGGAATCATAAGATTTAGGTGATTCTATAATTAAACTTAAAAATAGAACAACGCAAGTAGACTTAAGAATAGGACAATGCAAAAGGATTTCTTGGCACGGAGTTAGTAGGTTGGATATGTTTACAAAAATGAAAAAGTGAGCTAAGGTAGTCAATATACAGCTAATAAGAATCTAAAACTATAGCACCTGAGTTAGCACCTGAGTTAATTAATTAAACAAAAGTTTATATATGGGTGTGATTCTAAAAAGACTTAAGAACAATGAATAATGCTAAACTTAAAGATATGATATCTGATCAATTGATTTTACTAGCTATTGGATTAATACACCTTTAAACAGAAGTCACAGAGGTTTAGGATATATCTTTACAGTGTAATTGATTTATTATTTAACTAGCTAATAGAACTGGTTGGAAAATTATTATTATTAATAGTAAGTTATAATGGAACAAATATAAAGATTCAGTATTGCACTAGTTGTGATTATATAATTTATTAAAGGCAATATAATGAAAATCAGAGTTAACTATTAAAGGAGAAGTAAGTGCTAAAGTGTATAATAGTGTATAAAAGTAAAATTTATTAATATTAAAAATAGCTTGAAATAAAATTTTAGGCAGTTGGAGAATAGGATAAAAGATAAGTACAATTTTTAGCAAATAAGGTGATTAATAGTAATTATAAATTTAAGCAAGTAAGCTGGTAAAAGTATATAGGAATGTGGGTTGAAAAATGGGCACAAGTAAAAAATTGTATGTATTTAAAAATAAAAGTAAAACTATTTGTCAAAAGTATCATCAAAGGATAGACAAATACTTAAATGAGGTAGATGGGCAAAACATACACTACACTATACGTAGGGGTTTGGTTTTGGACATTGTGTTTATACAGTCTCTGTAATATTTGCATCCCTAAGGAATCTTGATAGTTCATTCTCATTTGTGATAGTATACAACTGACCTAACATGTTTTCTTCACTAGGATTTTTCCATCCCGGGTGAAACATTGGTGGATTTTTTTTCATTATTCTCTCGCTTAAGTTTTCTGATTCTATACCAGAGGTTCTGACGTTTTTTGGTCAGACACTCATTAATGAATACTTGTTTCCTGGCTAAAATATATGATTTAATTAGATCTGTTTTCCTGTCATGTGTGGTGAATCTAATCATAACACATTTTCTACCATGGGAACCTAGTAATCGTGCTTCTTTTATATCTGTCACTGGTACATTTACGTTTATTTGATCTTTGATGATCTGTAAAGTAATGTCTTTACTGTTTGCTTGGGTCATATCACTGGGAAAGCATGGACTGTTCACTATTACTGCGTCTGATAACTTATCTTGCTCGGTTTTGTCCTCTTGTAGTGCAAGGTAGTCATTAAACTGGTTATCCATGTTGTTCTTCCACTCCTTTACTGCTTCCTCAACCTTTGTGTTTATAGATGTTATCTGTTCAGTGTGGCTATTAATGACAGTTTGGAGGGTTTTGCCAAAATCAGTCATTCCAGTTGTTGTTAACTTTTGTTCAAGGCTGAGTTGTGTCATCCTGGTATCTTGTAGTTGAAGTGCTTTACGTTGGTCCATATTTTCATTGATTAATTTGATGATGTATGACTTTAGTGTATCTGGATTATTCGTCATACCTGATAGATTATCTGGGGTGAAGCCAGTGAAGGGGAGCTTGTGGGGAGGCAGCCATGTTTGTTGTTGATGCGTCGCCCTGGGTGGGGTGGAGGGGGTGTAGGGTGTTCCGGCGTCCTGGGAGGTGGTGAGGGGGTGTAGGGTGTCCGGCGTTTTTTGGGAGGTGGTGAGGGGGTGGAGGGTGTACCGGCGTCCTGAGAGGTGGTGAGGGGGGTGGAGGGTGTACCGGCGTCCTTGGTTGACAAGTTAATTAGTAGATTTCTTGGTGTTTTATTGTTGATTCTGGAACTGGTTCTTCTGCAGTTACGTCTCATTTGAGCACAGTAGTCGGGGAAGTTGGTACTGTAAGATGAAGCTGTAGGCTGGTAAGCTGTAGGCTGGTAAGCATTTGTTTGGCAGCGGGGTGATGCTTTGGTTTGTGGGCAGTCTTCCTTTAATCGTTAGTTTATTTGGTTTGTAGGTCTCACTGCTGGTATTCCTGGGTCATTCTGGATGCTACGTAGGTTAGTGCAGTTTTGCTTGCAGCTAGGTCATCATAGGAGCATTGATAAACTCTGTGTGATGAGAAAAATATGGAGCTCAGATGCCGCTGGTGCCGCTGCCGCTACTTTATATTTACAAAACTTCAAACTAGACCCAAACATTCACTATTCTGTTTTTCAGAGTTTAGATCTACGTAAAATTCTAGAGCTATTAAAAATTGCTGAAATTTTTCCCCTCCGGGATGACCACTTCCCACAGGATGGGTATGGAGTAACTACTGCCCACAGGATGGGTATGGAGGACTACTGCCCACAGGATGGGTATGGAGGACTACTGTCCACAGAATGGGTATGGAGTGACTACTGCCCACAGAATGGGTATGGAGTGACTACTGCCCACAGAATGGGTATGGAGGACTACTGCTCACAGGATGGGTATGGAGTGACTACTGCCCACAGGATGGGTATGGAGGACTACTGCCCACAGGATGGGTATGGAGGACTACGCCCCACAGGATGGGTATGGAGAAACTACTGCCCACAGGATGGGTATGGAGAAACTACTGCCCACAGGATGGGTATGGAGTGACTACTGCCCACAGGATGGGTATGGGGTGACTATATCTCCCACAGGAGGTAACTACCGCCCATAAGATGGGTATAAGGTACACAAACAAAACCATCAAACCGAGTCTACGTAATCACAGGTGTTTAATTTCATACATGATTGTAAATACGGACTACAGATATGGAGTATTCCATTGGTTCTAACATCTGTGTGTTATGCTTGCTTGCAGGAGCGAGTGTACCTGCTGCAGGCACGCCCAGTCACTGGCCTCCAGGCCTGACCGACTACGAGGTCACCTACGAACACGAAAAGCCATCATCACTAACCACGAGCTGCTCACTAACCAACACCGGGTTAGTTATACACGGTGCAACTTACATTAATCTCGTAGTCTATCGCCACACTTGTGGTCTCTTAATATATATGTGTGTGTGTATATATATATATATATATATATATATATATATATATATATATATATATATATATATATATATATATATATATATACACACACACCTGACAGCTTGTCAGGTCTCAAAACCATTCATCTCCATTCACTCCTACCTAACATGCTCACAAGTGCCTGCTGCATGTCCAAGCCCCTTGCACACAAAAACCCTTTTACCCCTCTAATCTTTCCAAGGGCAACCCCTACCCTTCCCCCCCTTCACTACATATTTATACATCCTCCAAATTATTCTATTTTGCTCCATCCTCTCAAATGACCAAACCACCTCAACAGCCCCTCTTCAGCCATCTGACTTATACTCTTGTAACCCACACCTCCTATTTTCACACTACGAATTCTCTGCATAATATTTACCACACATTGCCCTTAGACATGACATCTCCACTGCCTCCAGCCGCCTCCCCGCTGCAGCATCTACAACCCAAGTTCCACACCCATATAAGAGTGTTGGTACCACTTTACTCTCGTACATTTTCCTTTACCTCCATGGATAACGTTCTTTGTCTCCAAAGATACCTCAACACACCACTTGCCTTTTTTTCTTCATCAGTTCTGTGGTTAACCTCATCCTTCATAAACCCATCTGCTGACAAATCTACTCCCAAATATCTGAACATATTTACTTCTTCCATACTCCCTCCTCCAATTTGATATCTAATTTTTCTTTATCTAAATTGTTTGATACTTTCATCACCTTACTCTTATCTATGTTCACTTTCAACTTCTTACCTTTACACACCCTCCCAAACTCGTCCACTAACCTTTGCACCTTCTCTTCAGAATCTCCCAAAAGCACAGTATCATCAGCAAAAGTAACTGTGTGAACTACCATTTTGTATATGATCCCATAATTTAATCCCACCTTCCCTCAACACCCTAAAATTTACTTTTACAACCCCATCTATAAATATGGTAAAAACCACTTTTTACCGGGAAGTAATCTCCTCTCCCTACACACCCTAACCTGAGCCTCACTATCCTCATAAAAACCCTTTTTCAGCATTTAGTAACTTACTACCATTCCATACACTTGCAACATCTGCCACATTGCTCCTCTATCCACTCTATCATATGCCTTTTCTAAATCCATAAATGCAATGAAAACTTCCCTTACCTTAATCCAAATACTGTTCACATATGCTTCACTGTAAACACTTGATCTACACATCCCCTACCCACTATAAAGCCTCCTTGTTCATCTGTAATCCTGCTCTCTGTCTTAACCTCAATTCTTTCAATAATAACTCTTCCATACACTTTACCTGGTTTACTCAGAAAGTTTATACCTTATAATTTTTACAGTCTCCTTTGTCCCCTTTTCCTTATACATAAAGGAACTTACACGTTCTTCTGCCAATCCCTAGGTACATTCCCCATTTTCATACATTTATTAAACAAAAAACAAACCCAACACTATATTCCCCTGCTTTTAAAAATTTTGTCATGATCCCGTCAGTTCCTCACGCACCTCCCCCACACCAATCTGGCCCTTCTTCACCCAAAAATGTTATACCTCCCTGGTCAGTGCGTAAATTGTTGCCTCCTTTATTCATCAACATTTAACAGTTCCTGAAAATTTCCCCCACTTCCCTTACCCCAATCCCCA
>WNWK01041596.1:0-16376 GCA_009830355.1 Cherax destructor | reverse complement strand
ACGAACCACAGCCTGGTTGGTCAGGTACCCTTTAGGTGCCTGTCCAGTGACTTTGCTCCTGTAAATAAAGCATTGACACGTGTGTGTGTGAGTGTATGTACATGTGTGTGTTTTTTTATGTATAAAATGTATGTGTGTGTATTTTGTAGTGTATATGTATATGTGTGTGTGTGTGACCCAACAATTAAAATTTGCCCCAATAACTCTTACAGTTGTGGCTGGGTGTAGATAATAGATTGCTCATTGCTTTATAATTTGTTCATGAGGCAAATGTAAAAGGTAAGTAATTTACTTACATGATTCATTACCTTGTAACTAGTGAATTAATTACCATTGTACCTTGTTCAGCTATAAAACTTTGGGGCCCAGTCTCTGGACCCTAATATATCTGTAATCTGCAAATACCTTTGTAACTTGTCATGATTGTGACCATCTGAGTTCATTCCCTTTTGTAACTTGCTCAGCTATCAAACTTTGGGGTCCAGTCCCTGGACCCATTTTACCTCTGTAATCTTTGACTCCCCCCCCACAGGATGGGTATGGGTGCATAATAAAGATATCAAACTAACTCCAGTGCCTGCTTGAAGACAGCCAGGGTTTGTGGTAACCCCCTGAGGGGCTGGGAGGCAGTTGAACAGTCTTGGGCCTGACATTTATTGTGTTGTCTCTCAAGGGCTAGTGGCCCCCCTGCCACTAATTTAGGTGTTTTATTGTGTGAGGTGAAGGCTCTCACTTTTTTCCAGGTCACTTTTCACCTGCCTTGAAAGGCGCCGTTAGTGTACAGCAATTTTCCCAGCCTAGAGAAACAAGTGTGTAGGAGGGGGAGAGCTAGGTGAAGAGCTCTTGATCTGAAATTGAGTATCCTGCCCTTGGATCAATCCTATTTACCTATCATTCCTAAGGAGATATGTGAACCCTATGAATTTAGCGCTCAAGAATATACAACAACTACTACTACTAATAAATTAATACTACTACTACTACTACTTTACTAATACTAACACTCCACCACTACCGCCAATACTACTATTACTATTACTACTCTGCTACTACTACTACACAGGTTTAGCGCTTCCCATAACTGTAACAACAATTAAATTTACCTTATAAAGGAGACCACCCCTTGAATACAGAGAAACAGTATAATAACCTATGTGACATGTCAAGGTATCTTATTAATGAAAATAAGATACCAGATATACTAACGATTCCCTAAATTTGCTTGTAAAGATAAGGAACTGTAGATAAAATTTCCCATATGTACAATTGTTTTTTTTTGGGGCCTATTTCCCGGGGTTTTTGTGATCCAATGCTCTTGTGCTACCGTCCACAGGATGGATATGGAGGCAAATAAACTTGCCATTTCGGTGGCAAAATCAAAAAAACTAACCTTGAATACGCAGCACCATTGTAGAGCTTGCTCCCCCTTGAAAAGTTTCCTTCAGCCAATGGTCGGGAAGTGGAGTGACCTCGTCAACGATGTGGTATTCCTGGGGGGCTGGGGTCAACCCCCCGCGGCCCCGGTCCGTGACCAGGCCAAAATCTTACACATCTTCAAGAATAGTTATGACAGGATTAATGAAACCAGTCGATGGTTAACTCAGAAGCGGCGTTATGAGACGGGGCCAGGAGCTGCGATGGATATAAATCGGCCGACCACACCTGGTTGATCAGACAAGCACCAGACGAGCCTGGCCTTGGCCGGGCGCCGGGTTAGAAAAACTGGGAACCAAAAAAGGAAAAGAAAAAACAAGGTAATCAAGGGGAAAATAATCATAACATACAAAATACTCTTCTGTATAATTACTATTGGCAAGCACTAAACTCGTGGGGGTTGGACAGTACCGGGGGTAGAGAGGTAATCAGGTTTGATCCAAGGAATGGGAGGGAGCTCTTATTTCCATGGATCAAGAGTCCTTCACTTGCATCAAGGCACCTCCTCTCATTCCAGACTGTTCAACCAAGCTGCTGCTGCTGCATACTGCAGTGGTTGATTGATCAGTGTAGACACTGACAGGAGCACTTTATGACCCTTGTGGGTTGAGCGTTCAGTCTTAATAATAATAATTGACAGTTCCGCAGATAATGAGTGAGGAGTGAATAAGTGGCGTTGAGCAGACTTTGGTCAGGGTAGGGTCCCAGTCTTACACCACCAGTGATACACTCATGTTACACCAATATAATATTTATTTCACAAGTACTACGTTAAACTAAAACCATAGTTCATTAATGACGTAAAACAAAAAACCCCCTGGTTAGGGGAAGTATTCTGTGTCCCGGAGCTCGACTGTAGAGCCCATCTCACACTGGGTTGGTTGATTCCCGGTACGGTGGAAACTTGGATTCAGCGTTTTCCCAAGACACGTGTTTCAATGTTCACCTATCAATAAAATAGGTACCTGGGGTTAGTGGACTGGTGTGGGTCGATCCTGGGAAAAAACTGACCAAATTTACCCGAAATGATGCATAAGGGGTTTTCTTAAGTAATATGTCATTGATGTCAGCTATAGAATGTACCTTGTACATGTACTTGTAGAAATAATAATGATTATTATTTTTAAAAATTTTATTATTATTATTTTTTTAAATTTATAAAGGGGGGAAAATGGGAGCAAGTATTGTATCTTGTGGTATGAGCTTTTTGCTGAACAACCTGAGGATACAGCAGCACTTTATGATACAGTAGTACTTTATAAACAGTAGCACTTTATAAACAGCAGCATTTTGTATGGTAGAGTAGGGGGGAGGGATACAGAAGCACCTGAATGATACAACTATCACGACTCAGGACCATCATGATGGCCAGGATGCTGAGGTTCTGGACACCCACACACCCCCTACCTCCTTCCATTTTCCTCGACCAGGTAAGATGACTTGTTCTCAAGGGGTATTTTGGTACAGAAAACATCCATTATGTATTATAACCCTTTGGGAAAAATTTTTTTATAGTTACGATATTTTTTTTACCAACTACTGTTTTTAATTACTCTCAGTGACATGGAGGTTATTTTAAATTATTGCATATATAATTTACAGGCAGCAGGCATGTGTGAGCATGTTAGAAGGAGTGAATGGAGACGAATGATTTTTTTGGGGCATGAGCTGTGGAGGTGAGAGGGAAATTTTTGGGTATGATTCAGGGAAACCGTTAGCTGGACTTGAGTCCTGGGAAAAGGGAAGTGCAATGCCTGCACTTTAAAGGAGGGGGTTTTGTATACGTATTGGCTGTTTTGGGGGGACTTCTAAAATGTGGTATCTGGCCGCCCCTGCAAAACTGATTATGTATGAGTGAGGGGGGGTTGAATAATGATGAAAGTTTTTTTTTTTTGAGTTTTTTTTTCTTTTGGGGCACCCAACGTGTTAAAAAAAAAAACCCTAATGGAAATAAGTCCCCTTTATCTTACTTCTTTTTTGGGGTTTTCCTAGGGAATTTAAAATATGTTTAGGTATGATAATTGTGTCACCTAGATTTGTGTAACTACCCGTACTTTTCCTTTCTTTTTTGGGGATCCAAGGTCACCTTATATGCTTCTATTTATGACAATTTATGTAACTATTTAGGGCCTGTACCTGAAAAACTTACTTACCTGGAGCCCTGAGGGGGTTAGGGGTCAACCCCCCCAGCTCGGTCTGGACCAGGCCTCTTGGATCAGGGTCTGATAAACCAGGCTGACTGCTGGCTGCACGCAAACTGACATAGAACCACCCCCCGCTGGTCAGGACTGACTTTAGGTGCTTGTCCAGTGCCTTCTTGAAGACAGCCGGGGGTCTATTGATAATCCTCCTTATGTAGTGGGGGGAAATTGAATAGTCTTGGCCCCCGACACTTTGTGTTGTTTTCAGTGTACTTGGTGCCCTGCTAAACAAACTTTTTAAAGAACATGCTTACTGTATATGATCAATTTTTTCCAGACGGGAGAAACCCTGTTCTGTCTCAGTTGGTAAGTGAAACACTTAAAAGTATTTGAGGATGAATAATATTAAATCTAATTTAAATAAATGCAATTTATAACATTCTTAAAAAAAGCTTTTACTTTTTTTTTTATATCATTTTTTCAAATGTTTTTGGCTTCAAAAATGCAAACCCCTTTTTTATTTTTATGTCTTGAGTTGTAAGATTTACTGAGCATTAGAACTGTTTGCTTTTCAGTGCTTTTAACATAAACAAAAGTCATATGCAATGTGTGGAGTTAGTTGATTGGTGGGGGTCGATCCGGGACACTGACCCAATTCCCCAAAAAATGCTCAGTAACAAGGATTTCCAAAGTAGTATGTCAATGTCAGCTGGGCCTGTATACCATGTACATGTACTTGTAGTAAAAAAAGGCACAAAGGGGGGAAAGGGGGCTATAACCCGTTCTCCTGTATATATTTACTAAAAAAAGGAGAAATTTTCTTTTTCTTTTGGGCCACCCTGTTGGTGGGAAACGGCCGGGGAAAAAGAAAGAAAAAGGTAAAAGTGTTTTGGGAAAATTACTGTATAGTATTGTAAAGTAAGGTGGCACAATAAATTTTGGGGTTTTAACATATTTTAATGAAATTTTTTTTTATGTAGTTAAGAAAGGGGGCTAGTAACCCTTTCTCTTGTATGAAGTACTAAATGAAAAAAAGAATAAACATTTGTTTTGGGTCACCCGCCTCAGTGAAAGAAGGCCAGTGTGTTAAAAATAGTCAAGTAATGTATAGTGCATTAGGCATTCACTGAAAAAATTTAAAGGGGGGATTAATATTTTTAAAAATTTTTGGGAAAATTAAGTGGTGTATTTGTGTGAGGGCAGGAGTCTACCCAGACTCATGGTATTTAGTTTTTTGATCACTTTTTTTTATTGTAGACACCAAAGTGTTGGAGGGGTACAAGGGAGCTGTACCACCCCGCTGGCCTCCCGTCTGCCTGCCTTACGTCTTTGGGGGTCACTGCCGCTGCCCTTTGTTACAACCACAAAAAACGTCAGAGAATTTACGATGTTAACGGTATTCATTTGAACATTCGGCCCGCTGCTGTTAGCACAACTAAAAAGGTATTAAAAATAAAGTGTAAGTATCTGAGATGTGATAATCTTTGTTCACAACATGTTTTTGGATGAAGATCCAATTTATACAGTGTATGGGCTTATTTTCCTGTGTCTGTGTACAGTATTTGTCTGGTATCCCTCAGAAGTAGACATTCACTTTCACATTCATCTTCCCCCTTCTATTTATTTCATTTAAAATAATTTACACATTACCACCACATAACCCATCCTTTTTTTTCACATCTATTTATTTAAAGAGGTATATAGCAGCCCAAGAGTTTCACAACCTCAGACACACATACAGTAGACCCGATGACGCTTAATCCCCCTCCCCCGTTGATAATAATAATAATAATAATGCGTATTTCTCTGGCCATACAAATAGTATAGATAAATGTATTAGTTCAATGAAAGTACTAATTATAAATGCATTTATAAATATTCAGTCAATGCAGTATAAATTTTTTCAGGTCACAGAAAGAGGCATTCTCAAAATACATTGTAGCTTAAAATTTGAAGAATGAAAAAAAAAAAAAAGGGAAAAAATGCAAAACATCCTTAGGTTTTTTCCCTTTTTTTGGGAATGAAAAATTTTCCCCATAAAACTGTAAACATGAAAAAAAATTCAAAAAAATTTTTTTGACTGTTGAAGATTTTTTAAGATTTTTAGTGGGGAGACACTAGTCAGAAAATAGCAAACATCAATTAAAACTAAAGGAATTTTACGGGAATCAAGAGACACGGGAAGAACTAAAAGCCATAAATGAAATTGAAAGAAAACCCCAAGATTTCTTTTTCCCATGCAAAATCAAAGTCGGGAAAAACAACCAGTATTGGGCCCCTACTTAAACGGATGGGGTCCTACACAGATGACAGAAAGGGAAATGAGTGAGTTATTAAATCCCAGTATGACTCAGTTTTTAGCGAGCCACTAACCAGACTGAAAATCGAAAACCTAAATGTTTTTTTTTATGAGAGTGCCACAAAACCAAAAATGCCTTTTTTAATCACCACGACCCCAAATGACTTAAAAAGGCAAAAATGACATGCCCATGCACTGCCCAGGCCCAGACTCAGGGAACTCCGTGTTCATCAAGAACTGAAAGGGCCCCTATCACATGCTTTTAACATCCTATGGAGGGGGGAGCATGGACACGGGGACCGTCCCGAGCTACTAAAAAAAACAGACATAGCCCCGCTCCAAAAAAGGGGGCAAAAGCAATAAAAAGAACTACAGACCAATTCCCTCGTCCCTATCATAAAATCTTTAAAGGGTTCAAAAAAAATCGCCACCCATCTTGATCCCATCAATTGAAAACCCCGGGACAGCATGGGTTTAGAGCGGGCCGCTCCTGTCTGCCCCAAACCCACGGGACCACTACGACAAGGTCCTGGATGCTCTAGAAGATAAACAGAATGCAGATGTTATATACGCAGATTTTGAAAAAAGCCTTTGACAAGGGGCCCATGGTGTGACCTTTCCTAGGCGACCCTACCCCCCCTTTCCCCTCCACTACAGATTTATACACTCTGGTCATTATGTTTCGTTCCATTCTTTTACATGTCCGAACCACCTAAACAACCCCTCCTCAGCCCTCGGGATAAATTTTTGAATCCCGCACCTCCCCCCAATTTCCAAACCCCGAATTTTTGCATTATATTCACACCACACATTGCCCTCAGACATGACATCTCCACTGCCTCCAGCCTTCCCTCGTTGAAACATTCATCACCCCTGCCACACCCATATAAGAGTTTTGGTATAACTATACCTCATACATTCCTCTCTGTAGGTGGGGTGGTCTGAACAGTGAGTAGGTTTGGTTTTTTGGAAATTGGGGGTGTGTTGTCTTGCATTGGATTGGGATAATTCTTACTGCGGCTTTTTTTTGGGTTATTATTGGCTTTAGGTGAGTTGCTGCTGTTGATTCCCAAGCACTTTGGCATAGGTGAGGTAGGGATAGATGAGTGAATATTATAGTGTGGGGGGGCTGACTGTGGTGTGTAATTTTCTTGGAGGGATCCCAATTGTTTTGGATTTTTTTTGTTTTTGTTGGATATGGGTGTTGAATTTCAGGTTGCTGTAAAGGTGCAGGCCCAGGAATTTGCCCTCATTATTATTATTATTATTATTATTATTATTATTATTATTATTATTATTATTATACTGTTGATTTATTCAATAAAATGTCCAACCTAGAACACTTAGAATATAATAAAGGTGAGAGATTATTTATTTGAACCACTAAACTTGTGGGGCTCCTTCAGTAAGGAATATTGCAAGCTTGATCCTCTGTCTTTTTTAATTGTGAAAAAAGCCCCTAATCTACTGGTATTCATTTTAAAACTCAACTGTCATGAGAAATGTCAAGCGAATAAACCCAATAAAAATCGGGGCTGTCATAAAAATTTTTGAACACTTTGTCAACATCTGAGGTCCATAAATTTTAAACTTCTACCAGTAAATATTGCAAGAGAAATATTGCTGAAACAGGGTAGAAGTCTTCATAAGGAAAGTGGACATTTTCCCTGCATGATGTGCTGCATCAGCCGGGTTGTGATGGGTGTTGTCCATTACTAACACTTGTATAATATCACACTTGCTTATATGCTCAGAATAGTTCATGGTTTTTGGCTGTCCTGGAAACCCAAGACCTACACCAGGCTTCACTGATGTGCCAGCCCCTATGGGGTATCAGATTGGTTCTAACATTTGTGAACATTTGTACATCTGGGTTATGAAGGACTGTACCTGTGTTTTTGCACCTACAATTTTATAGGACAATCTGTTTATGTTTTATCAGTATAAGACTAATTTTTAGTCACATTTATTCATCTGTCTGTCTGTAACTGGATTGGGAATTTTACATGCCCTTGCCCTTTGGGGAAAAGATGTTGATAAGACACAAGTTTTTGTCCCCAAAAAACATAGCATAAACCTTTCATATTACATGGTCGGTTTGACTCTGTCCCGGATGGACCAACTCATTAAAAGCCCCTTTAAAAACTTTTGATGGTCTAGTAGCATTTTTACAAATGATTAGTAAATTTCCTGAGTACAGTGTGAAGATGTAATACAGTGGTCCTCGGGTTTTTTTAATCTCCCAAACTCAACATTTATGTAAGTGTATTTTCGTAAGTGCTGTTGCAAGTGTATTTTTGGGGGTCTGAAATAGACTAACCTACTGACATTATTTCTTAAGGAAAAATTGCCGGAAGGCCGGCAGCATTCGGGAACAAATTTTCGGCAAAAACCGAGGGACCACTGTATAAATTTTTGTTTTGGGTCTTTATCAAACCATGAAGGAATAAGGTGCAGTATAAAAAATATTAAGGCATTATTTTATAATAATAAACATTTTTGTTTGGAATGTATAAAAACCAGAGATGAGGTAAAAGGATCCCTTTAAAAAGTGAAATGAAATACAAATTTTGGTCATTATTTTATATACACAATATTTTGTAGACAGTAAAACCCATGTGGGTCATTGAATACAAGGCGTGATGATGGCATGATTCTCTGTCCACTAAAAATTTTGTGTTTAAAGATAATGTTTGTATGACCCGTGGTTTAGCACTTCTTTGATTTAAAAATAATAATAACAGATAATGTTATCTAACAGGTTCCTCTGGGAACCTTTGTCCTGAAAGATGGTGTCCGACTCAAAATTATCATCAGACATGGGTTATTTTATCTCAGAGGTGTGGATTTTTATCACTTGCATTTTGTTACCTGACATAAAATATTAAATTTTTAAGCAAACACTTGTATAAGAACAAAAGTATACCCCGAAAATTGTGCATTAGAATGGTACATTGAAAATTCACAAGAAAATGTGGATTAATTTTAGTCTTGAATTTCATTTTATTGCAAAAATTAATAAGGTACTGTTCATTTCTAACAGATTTTGGCAGACCTCACTTACTGAAGTTGAATATTTTTAAAGGATTTGGGGTTTAAGAATACTGGGGAGTGTTCTGTGGATGTTCCTGAAAAATCTTCACATGTTGATGGATTTAGTGGGGGGATTTTTAGAGCTGACATTATGGCAGTGTAAAAATTTAAGACCATTTAAAGTTAAGGCTTCTGTCATTGCTAGAATCTCTTTTTTAGGCAAACACTTAGTCTCATCAAAACACTTAAATCTTATAAAAACAAGTAGGTTTGCAAATATTTCGTTGTGAGATAATACCCTTGTTCCCAAGATT
This sequence comes from Cherax destructor, assembly GCA_009830355.1. Classification (NCBI taxonomy): domain Eukaryota; kingdom Metazoa; phylum Arthropoda; class Malacostraca; order Decapoda; family Parastacidae; genus Cherax; species Cherax destructor. The sequence continues at coordinate 7,155 of WNWK01041596.1, read as the reverse complement.
CCACTGACAGCATCTCTTCACTCTGCTAAAGTTCCCTTCATCCAGTATTTCTGTCCGAGGAATATTTTTTGTCAGCTCTATAATCACCCCCTACATTCCTTGCCAGCTTTATACTAATTTTTTCTTTAGAGTAAACCTGCAAATTGACTACAACATGTCATAATTTTTTCACATGGTGTTTACAGAAAACGGGTTCACCACATCATGTGATGACTGTCAGTAATTGCATTGACAATGGGGAACCTGTACAAAAAAAAGATTCTTTTTTGAGGCTTTTCGTCAATGTCCAGATTCTTTTTCCCCAGTCATCCCAACTTTTTGGGCTAAAGAGGTAGGAAGAGGTGTGTGAGGGGAAATGAACGACTTTCACATGTGCGTTGTAATCCCCCATCACGAAGGATGACTAGGGGCATTTAAAGTGCCAAGGAAACCTTTAAATGCAAGATAATGTTTTAGATATTTACTTACCTGGTTACCTGGGTACAGTATGATATAAAGAAGTGTGTGAGCATTTTCTGAATTTAGTCCCCATAATTATAGAGGGGGGGTTTTGGATATTGGCAGTTTGGGGGGACTTCAAACTGTAGTATCTACACCTCTGCAAAGACAGGATTATGTATGAGTGATAGTGAAAGTTTTGAATGCTGATGAAAGTATTTTTTTTTTTTTGGGTTTTTTCACCCTTTTTTGGGTCCCCCTGCCTTGGTGGGAAACAGATGATGTTTTTAAAAAAAAAATTAAAAGTTTGGGGTGGACCTCCAAAACAGTGGTACTCGACTTACGATATTAATCCGTCAGAGAGGCCATATTTTAAGACAAAACAATCTTAGACGAATAAATTTTTCCCCATAAGAAATAATGGAAATAAATTTAATCTTCAAGACTTCCAAAAGTATTTAAAAAAATTTTTAGAACTTTTGGACATTAAATAATAAATAATTTAATAAAGAATATCTAAATAAGCATGCAAATATTGAACAAAACATGTCACTTACATTTATTGAAGAGTTGTTGATGTGTGGAGGACGGAGGGGGGGAGAAGGTGGAGTAGATGCTAGTGTTTGAAGGGAATCCCCTTCCATTAACACTCGGGTTTGGGTTTTTTTGGGGGGTTACTTCCTTTTCTTTGAATGCCACTAGACCAGCAGAGTCACGGGACCTTTTTCTAACAACAAATTTGTCCAGGGAGCTCTGTGTCTGGCGACTTTAACACATCCCTGAAATGACACACCACTGTGTCATTGTACGGGTTGCCAGCACGGCCTGCAACAGCATGGTTAGGGTGATATTCATCCATAAATGCTTGCACCTTGCTCCACATTCCACAAATGTCCAACCCTTTGAAGAAGGCACATTCTTCCTTTTTTGTTCCCCCTCCTCCTCCTCCTTTTGAACCATTGTCCTGACCACTGGTCTCTTGTTCCAGTTGCTGTGAAGCTCTTGCAGATCTTCAGTGTTAGCCTTCCTTGTGCTCCTCCACCCAAATGTTCCACATCCTCACCACTCACCTCTAACCCCCAAAAACTTGCCCAATTCACAATTTCTTCCACAACAGGCCAGGGTCAGGCTCAGGGCCCCGAGGGTCAGCCCCAAACCCTCCCCCTCTAGGACACAGTCTGGCCACAATTTTCCAGGCAAACAAAGTCCCAGTCACTCCTCCCAAGCCTTACCTATAAGGTGTACACAACACATATGGAAAAGTTTTTTTCCCAAAAATTTTCCCTTTGGTTTTGTTTGTCTGTGGGTTACTCAAAGCCTTTTAAACATTGCTTTGGTATAGAGTTTTTTAAAATTGGGAAAAGACCTGCTAGTCCATGGGCTGGAGGGAGGAGTGGGATTAGGGGGGAAAACTTTACTTTTATGAATTTAAACTCCCACAATTTTTCCCCCCAAATTTGGGGGATGACAAGGGCATTGTCCATTATCAGGAGGACAGGGGAAATTATTGTCCCAAAAGATATTTCTTCACCGGGGCCAAACACCCCCTTTAACCAATCTAAGAAAAAGTCCATTGTGACCCATGCCTTTGTTAGACCTCCACATCACACACAAGTTAGACCCTTTTACACCGCATCTCCCAAAAACTGGGATTTTCAAAAAAATACACTAGTAAAGGCTTCACTTTGCAATCACCATGGCATTGGCACAAAGCATCAAAGTTAGCCTGTCTTTCATAGGCTTATGTCCTGGCTTTCCTTTTCCTCCCGAGTAATGTAGGTCCTGTTGGGGTTTTCTTCCAAAACAGGCCTGTTTCATCACAATTAAACACTTGTTGGGGGGGGAAATTTTTAGCCCTGGTACTCCTGGAATTGGCACATATTTTTTAGCCGCACTTTTTTCACAACTGGATGCCCACCATGCCCCACAACACAAAGCCAGACGCTTCTTAAATTTTTTTAAACCAGCCCCTGCTGGTTTAAATTCGCCACTTCATCACTCCCGGCATTTTCTTTAAAGGGGATCATCATGCAACTGCCTTGGTTTTAAATTTTCCTCCGAAACAGTATCTCCTGCTAACTGTTTCTCGTTGATCCCCACCAACAACAACCTTTTCCCCATTTTCCAGCACTTGTGGTCTGTGTTTTGTGATCACACATGAACCTTTGCAACAACAGCTTCCTTGATTTTACTTGAATTTTTTTTATCCACAATGGTAGCGATGGTAGAAAAGGGTTTACCAACAGCCGGCCAGATCACTGACGACTCCCCTTTCATATTTTTCTATTATTCCTTCTTCAGTTCTATCGTAATATTTCTGTTCCTCTTTCACAGGCTTAGCATGGGGCTTTCCTTGGACCCATGGGGCTTATTTAGCAGTTGCAAGCACTAAAAAAAGTGGAATAATGACAATATACTGGTATGAATGCGTGGGTGTGGGTGGTTCGCCCGCTTGTAAACAATAGCACTGCGCTCCCCCGGAGGCGCGCCCGCTAAGGGGCACGTCCGGACGAATGTCGGTAGACGAATCAAACAACGAAATCGCATTCAAATTTTAAAAAAAAATACTTATCGAATATAACGTAAGATGATAGCATCGTGGGGCGAGGGACCACTGTACTGTCATGGGTAAAAAATAAAAGACTTGTTTTTAGACATGGGGTTACTAGTACACTACAGTGGTATGCCATCATTGGGTTTTAAATTAAAATTAATTAGTAGATATCAATAGTAACCATAATTTTTAAAGGGGGGGACCAAGCCAGCAGAAGGCCTTGGTCAGATGACTAAAAAATCCGCTGTGGGTCATCACATGACTAAAACCCACGTAGGCCTTATCCTGTTTCCAACAAACCTTTCCTAACCTAACCTAGCTTAAAATTAAGGATGGGACATTTGAATTTTTTCCAATGCTGATAACCAATTTTGGTTGATAGCATAATTTTCCTATATTTTTATTTTTAAAGTTAAAATGGCTATGTTCATATAAAAGGGAATGCTTATTTCACAATGGGTTTTAAAATAACGAGGAAGCTTAAATATTAGACAATTTAAATTTTCTCTGAGATGATGATAATGTCATTTTGGCCTGTTGTGCTAGTTACTGGCTGTAAATTTTTTTTTTTTTTTTTTTTTGTGTGTGTGTGTGTTTTTACCATCTATATGGGTTGCTCCGGGCCCCCCGCCTTTGGTCGCACTAGGTCCACTCCCCCGGCCCAAGAACCTTTTGTACATCTTCTTAAAGCTATTTTGGATCCTGCCTCTATTACTTCACTCTGAAACATTCTGCCCCTTTTCACCAAGTCAATTCCTCTCAGATTTTATACATCATCATCATTTTCCCCCCCAAACATAACATTATCCAGTTCCAACCATAGTCTTGTCTCACTATCACTGAACATTTTTCAAGGTTGTAATTACTATCACAATCTAGTGTTGTGTAGCTCATAGTCAGAAACTTTTATTTCACCAGAAAACTTAATGTTGTGTTTGTTGCATTTTGAATTTTTTTTTAAATCTTCTTTTCTTTCTTTCAACAAACCCGGGGCTTTTCCCCACCTAGGCGGGGTGGCCCAAAAAAAAAAACAAAGTTTCTTTGTTTTAACTTTAGTAATGTATACAAGAAAAGGGGGTTACTAGCACCTTGCCCCGGCATTTTAGTCACCTCTTATGACACAGGGCAGGGAGGAAGAATTCTGTTCCATTTCCCCCATGGAAATTGTTTTAAATGTGTAGTGCTAAATTTTCTATTTTTTTGAAGGCTCACCTTTTTTTGACAGATTCAAAGCATTTGAATCTTAAGTTTAATGATACATACCATATGAAATTACTGTACATTTTACCGGTTTACCTGGAGAGAATTCATTTAGCTGTATTTTTTTAAAATTTAATAAATTTTATACTTTTCTGGGAAAATTTTTAAAAAATAATAATAAATAAAAATAGTTTATTGAAAAAAATTGTTAGTTTGGAAATATGTTAAAAAAAATTAACTTTTTTCAGTGGTACCGCTAACGATGGTCCCCAAATCCCCCCCTTTTTTTGTTTTTTTTTAAAAGTTTTTTTTTGTATTTTTGGGGGTCTGGACTATCATTTTTCATTATTTTTAGGGGGTAAAATTTTTTGGGAATACTTGAAAAAATTCTAACGAAAATACGTAACGATACCAGTTTTTTTAAACAGGGTCCCCGGGTTAAAAGTTTAATTTTTTCAGAATGTGTTCGAGGCCGATACCAAACGTTTGTTCCCCTAAAAAAAAGTAAATTGATTAATTTTCCCCAACCCCCCAAAAAAAATTTTAAAAAGCACTTACAATTTCACTTAAAAATTTTGGGGGGGGAGCTGCTCGATGCGAGGGACCACTGTACATACGTACTTTTTATGCATTGAAATACATTGCTTTTTTAAATTGATTATGTACTGTACCTCAGGTTTTAAAAATCCCAAATTTTAAATTATATACATTTGACCCGGTTCCAGCTGATACTGAGTCAACAAAGGCAGCCATAGAAAAAAATTTCCATCAAGAAGACTTTTTTGGAGAAAGGGGAGCATGGGGAATAATTTTAAAATTATGATACTGATATTCCACAGACTTTAGGGCCCCACACAGATAACACATATTTTCACAAGCAAGGGTTAGTGTTGGAAATTTGCCAGAATAAAAGTGAAGTAAGACTTGAAAGAGTGTACATATGGAGATTTATTGCCACTGATATGTGGAAGCCATTGCTTTGTAAATGTTTTTTCAAAGGTTATTATGCAATGTCTTGCTTTTTTTAAGAACCAAGTGTTCCACTGTTTGCAGCCAGCTCAGAGGGTGGGAAGACCCTTGTTGATGGGTTCAGAATAGCAAAGTATTCCAAAGAAATATCCTGAGGGATATATTCCTCTCTCGAAGCCATACCCGAGTACAAGGGGGGCAAAAACCATCTCTCCTCGATACTATTTTTAAAAAAAACCCGGTCCGGGGAATATACAACAGATCAGGTGTGTTCACTTGGTGTATATTTTTAACACACCAGCCATTTCCCACCGAGGCAGGGGGGAAAAAAAAAAGAAGATTTCACCATTATTCACTCCATCACCAGACTGTAAAAGGCAGGTGACCCAAATTACTCATTCACCATCCTTTTTTTTCCCAGTTACCTTCTAGGGCATACAAGATGCTATCAAAACATTCCCATATAGGTAAACATCGATTTTCCTGACCCTTTTGGGTTTAAAGCCTTTTTTATTACAGAATTTTCCGCCTTTAGGGAGCATTTTTTGGTCTTGGGGTTGGGTAAGGATATACAGTTGGGGGCTAAATACACTGCCAGGGGAAATTTTAAGTTCCTGCTCATAAATTTGTATGGATTATAAGAGTTTCCGGGCCATCAGTGTCCCGAAAAAGGTACCTGTAGTATTTGAGTTTCCGTGCACTTCCTGGGGGAAATATGGCAGTAGTGTAGATCACTAGGAGTACATATCAGTTTTACCTCACAAATCACCAGTTTTAGAACCTTCCTAGCAATTTTTAGCTCAGTTGATGCCTCACCTATTTTCTAGGCCCATTGATACCTGTATGAGAATTGTTCTGATGCTTAGAGCCCATTCAAAAAACCCTTAGCTGTTGTATGTCTTTTACCTGGGAATTGTTCTCATGCTTAGAGCCTCTGGCAAGACGGGATAATGATGAAAAGTGTTTTTTTTTTTGGGTCACCCTGCCTTGGGGGGAAAAATTTTAAAATAAAAGTTCAGATAGATACTTGAATGTAAATTTCATTTTATCTAGGTTTTTCTAAAAATTTACCTTTTTTTTTTTCACTTGGCGTTATTTTAAATTTTTTTTTTAATGAATAAGATACTGTGCAACACCTAGTTATCTAATGAGAAACATTTCACCTGTGCAATAGGCTTTATCAAATAATAGAGGCACGAGGGGCAGAGACCTTTTTTTGGAGTCAGTGGGAAAAAGTAAAGGGTATGGTTGGGCATTGTCACATGTAGGTTGGATCCACTAGTGAAATTGGTTGAAAAAGGTGGCCATAGATTTAGCAATGTAGTGGACCCACCAAACCCCTTGTGGGCATGACTCTACTATGGGGTATTCCCCAGTGATGATGCAAACAACCCCCAGTTTTGAAACCCCCAAAACGCATTTGGTATAATATTGTAAGTTTTGAAAATATTTTTGGGGGCTAAATAGACTAACCTACGTGACATTTTTCTTAAAAATTGTTTGAATGGCACTTGGGAGACTTCAGGGGTGAAGTTTTCGAAACTCGGGGGCCCTGTATTCCACCAGCACCCATATAAAAATTTTGCCCTCATCCTTCGATTTGAGTTTGTGCACAGGCAAAAAATTTCTTAATAAAAATACATGGATGTTTCATGTGTCTCAATGTGTCATGAGATCATAATATGATTGGGTTTCAGATACAGTAGTATGTATTGCCACTTGTTATTACATTTTGAAAAACCCAAAAACCCTAAGTCATCGCAATCTAGCAGAGGGGAAAAGGGGGAAGGGGGCAGGGCGGGGGTGGGGGTGTGGTGTTTAGGGGAAAAACATGGGCTGAAAGGATGATAGTTACAATTGTTGAAGGAACATAGTGTTAGGGAAAACAGCCAAAAAATAGTATGTATTGTCACTTAAACCCTTGCTTTCCAAATAATACAGTTGACATGTGTTCACCCAAAATGCTATACATTTGTGGGAAAACAAATTTGGAG
>WNWK01041595.1:0-16377 GCA_009830355.1 Cherax destructor | reverse complement strand
AGGCAGGCAAACAAAGACAGATAACCCGAGCTAGACAGATAGATAGAAACATAGATAGACAGATAGATAGACAAACAGATAGATAGACAGATAGACAGACAGATAGATAGACAGATACAGACAGTGAAAACAAAGCAAGGGTTCCTTGCACACATTCATTCATCAATGTCCTGTCTTATCAGTAGTTATCTGACAATTGTCATAACACCATTCTTCAAGGAGTTTCATATATACTCCAGGATGTCTAAAACATGGCTGGGACCTATAAATACTTTGTATATACGTATTTATAGACAATAGTAAATGACCAAGGCAGGTGAAATTGTTCACCTGTTGGTGTCATTGTGACTATTTAGTACTATTTCAGTACCTAATATTAGTGTTAGAACAAAGATTGGCTATGAAATCACAAGAACTATTATAAATTGTAATTACCAGAACATAAAAATTGTATAAAATAAAATAAAAACTAGAAAAAAAGTATATCGGCATTACTTCTGCAAGCGGCAGGACTTGTTGTTCCGTCAGGTGAGCATCCGCACCAACTTGTCGGGCTTATATCTCGGTAAGTACTGGCCTAAAAATTTTTTTAGCCTATCCTGTTTATAAAAATCTTTCATTTTTAAAAAAAAGATTTTTTTTTCAAAATATTCGGAGCAGTGGCAGTGAACGTAGATCTACGTGTGGACAGTTTAAGGGTTAAATCGAGGGTTCAGTGATATGTTGAAAAATTTCAATACTGTATTTCAGTTTCTTAATATGCTGTATCTTGAAATTACCTACATGTTATTACCTGTTTGTACCTACAGGAGCAGAGCTAGGCTGATGATGTCCCATCTTTATTAATATGTTCATCGATTCTTTTTTTTTTTTTTTTTAATTTCAAAAATTGCATCTTCAACTACTTTCAATTTATTCACTCTTGCACCATGATCTGTAAGAAAATCTTACATCATTCCTTTGGCTCCATTTTTCTTGATTTACTTTGGTGCCCTTTTTATCCTTGCTGAAGGTACAAAAAATCTTTATTCTTTACTAACCTTATATGGTGTTGTTATACCTTCTTTCCTCCTGTCAGCCTGTGTGGGCATCTTTTGTGTTATCATCCATTTATTCTAACTGGTATCCATTTTGTAATTCTTCTTTTGACCTTTTCAATTTGGTTATTCCAGTTATGGCCTAATATGTGTTAAGCAGATTTTATTGCATTTCTCTATTGATATTTTTGATAGCTAGTTTATAATTAACCAGTATAGCATACTCTATGCCTGTTTCAGTTCCATTAACCATACATAATTTTCCAGTGACAGTTTTGTATTAGTACAGTACCTATATTATTTATTTATTTTATGGGGTGATTGCTAAACCCTGTAGAACCTTGGAAAATAGGGGCAATCAGATTTGATCCAAGAAAAGGAAGGGTAGCTCAAAGGTTTCTTTCAGGTACGTATATAGAAATAAGATTTGGAGAAAGATAGGTTTACTTAAATGTAACTCAAATAAAGCTTATGATAGTAACAAAGAAAAGGCTGAGATGCACTGTAGATGTCTGAGAAGACATAGATGGCTGAGAAGGCATGATGGGGCATCAATAAGTAACTTCATTGCAGAGCTAAGCTCAATTGACTGGCCTACAGAATTCTCCAATGCTGTTGGTATCAATGAATGGATAGACACATTTCTAAACAAAATACATAGACTATATAACAAACATTGCCCCATAAAAACTGAACAGATCACTAATAAAAGACTAAGTTGCCCATGGCTTACTAACAGCACCCTAAGATCCATCAATATGAAATATCAATATGAAAAACAATATAGAAGGGGCTTAATAATTAAAGAATTCATCAAACACTAAATGTCAGTCCTCACCAAATTAATCAGAAAGTCCAAGCAACTATACTAATCTAATAGATTCACTGAAACGAAAGGAGATATTAAAAAGACCTGAAAGACACTCTCAGATCCTGGGCACCCACAAACCGAACAGAACTAGTAATATTGAACTAACTAAACCAAATGAACCGAAACTCCAGCCTTTTGATACAGCTAACAAGATAATGACTTCTTCTCAAACATAGGATCAAATCTTGCCACTAAAATTTCAATTACCAATGCCTGAGCTAATGATTATCTAGATGGAAACTTCCCAACATCCTTATACTGTATCTTGCACCAACAGAGCCCACTGAGGTTACCATGATTATTAACTCTCTAAAAAACAAATCAGGAAATGTAACCCAAGTGCCACCACTACTGTACAAACGAGTGGCTCAAATCTTTTCACCCACCATTGCATTACTTTTTAACAAATCACTAGAAACAAGCACTTTCCTGGCATCATTCAAAATAGCAAGGATTACACCAATACACAAAGGTGATGACCCAACAGATGTAAACAATTATAGGCCCATATCAAACTTGCCTTTACTTTTCCAAAATCTTTAAGATCTCATACACAAAAGGTTATACTCCTTCATAATATCACAAAGCATCCTCAACCCCTGCCAGTTTGGCTTCATGTGAAACAAAAGCACAAATGACGCAATAATAAAAATGCTAGACCTACTTTACACAGCACTTAAAACGAATACCTGCTTGGACTCTTTATCAGCCTTTAGAAAGCTTTTGATACAGTAGACCACAGCACCCTACTCCTCAAGCTTGATCATTTACAGTATAAGAGGCCATGCACTTGCATATATCAAGTCGTACCTTACTAATAGAAGCAATACGTCTCTATCAAAGACACAACCTCCTCAACAAGCCCCCTGGACACTGGTGTACCACAGGAAAGTGTTCTTGCCCCCTTCCTTTTCCTTTTATACATCAGCAACTTCAAGATATCACAACAGCTTACGCCTATTCTCTTTGCTGCCCACGACTTTTGTCTTCTCCCCCCCTAATCTAGCCTCCTCCAATACTGTTGTTAATGAACTCACAAAAATAGCAACCTGGATGACTGTCAATAAACTTACACTGAATACAGACATAACCTTTTACATTATGTTTTGGAGTAGAGCAAGTGAGGTCCAACTAAATATTATGCTAATAACATCCTTGTTGCTAAATATAATGAGGGAAAATTCCTGGGTCTGCACCTTGACAGCAACATGAAATTCAACACCCATATCCAACACAAAGAAAAAAAGCACCCTAAAACAGTTGGCATGCTCTAAGATACGTTACTATGTACCAAAAACAGCACTACTTATATATACATTGGTACCCCAAGTTTTGTACTGCTCCAAACTCAACAATTATGTAAGTGTATTATTGTAAGTGCTTTTATAAGTGTTTTTTTGGGGGTCTGAAACGGACTAATCTAATTTACATTATTCCTTAGGGGAAAAAATTCGTTCAGTAATGGCACTCGAAAAAGCCTTCTGGACGAATAAATTACAAACTCGGGTACCACTGTATTTATTCACTGATCTACCCTTACCTCACCTATGCTATTTGTGCCGGGGGATCCTAGCGACAAATCACCTAAAACCAAATAACCCAACAGAAAGCAAAGTAGGAATGACCCACACAATCCACAGCTAGACAACACCCCTCCCCCGCCCCCACTTTTCAAAGATCTAAACCTACTCACTATACAAAACATTCAATTGTTATATTCCTTTGTACAAACATGTATCATACTAAAATAAAATTATTATTATTATTATTATTATTATTATTATTATTATTATTATTATTATTATTTTGGCTGAGAAGATGTAGATGGCTGATAAGACATAGATGGCTGAGAAGATGTAGGTACCTGAAAGACATTTAACATGGAACAGGTTTAAGAATGTGTTTAGCTTCAGTTATTTGCCACATTGATGCTGGTCCCATATGATACATTCTCTAAGAAATCATAAGTGTGGATAATGGGACTTCACTTCACTTGATGAGAACATCAGTTGCTTCTCATACAAGTGAAAACCTTAGTAGCCTCTCAATCTCTTCTTTGTCATCATTATTACTGTCCTGTTCTTTTATATACTTTTTACTGTGCCTATTACATACATAGAACCTCTATGCAAATATTAACCCACCACTCAAACTTCTCCTTACTAATTTTAACAGGACACATGACCATAACACTAGACACAGATCATTCCTCGTGTTCCCGTGTCCACCTAACACTATGTAAAAACTCAATGCATATAAAAGGCACGAAAATTTGGAATTCATTACCTGTCATTGCCAAAGAAACCCTACCTGTACCCCAATTCAAAACGATGCTAAAAAACCACCTTCTCACCCAAAGCTAATTGCTCCATATCAAACATTCCCAGCAAAGTAGAATAATCACTTAACGTAAAACCTGACTAATCAATTGAATGTAATGTATGAATGAACGAATGAATGAATGTAAAACCTGTTATGAATAATACATACTTACCTAATTATTTCCACAACACTTACATTATAATGACCACGTAAACTAACTGCAATGCAATTAATTGTTTTAAATTGTTATCTCACTCAATTAGTTGCATTGCTACAATAAATTGCTACAATTAATTGATATGTTCAACTTATATTCAAACTTTATAACTTAGATATGCAACTTTACTTATTTTATAAATTATCAACCATAACTTTTATTATTTTATTATTATTATTGCTTTAATTTGTTTAATCTGATTTAATTAATTTTATAATGAAGACAAAAGTACAAAACTATGTTTAAAAATGTCATGTCTAAACTATGTTCAAATTTCATAGCTTAAATACTCACCTTTACTCATTGTATACTATCTACAAAAATTCTTACAATTTAGTTTTAAGTTAATTTTAAGTCTGCCCAAAATGCCCTGCATACTAGGGGCTTTTGGCATGTACACCTCATGTAATCTCAATAACCAAATGTAATTCTTTGTATCATGTCCAAATAAACTATTATTATTATTATTATTATTATTATTATTATGCCAGTACTTATGCCTAGAGATTGATCTTCAATTTCGGCATTACCCAACATTTGGTAACCAGGATCACCATCATTTTCTTTTAGCTATACCATCACATCTTCCTCCGTAACTTCTGTTTCTCTTGGTCTTTGAAGGGTATGATGAAAATCACTGGCCTCAAACCCCCTCAAAGTACGAATCACTATCAAGCTTGTATAAAAAAAAAAATTCCAACCATTAGCTAATGTTGTCCTTTCCATTTCCTTCCATGATGCTGCAAGGTTGAAGATGGCAGAACTTCAGGTTATAGCTCTTGATATTCTCTAGTGTATGTAGGCCTCTGGTTTATCTTTCCAAATCTTCATCCTCCTCAGTCACTAACAGTACTTCCTCTATGTACCTAGACTGGTACAGCCTCTTTCAGTCTGCAATAACTTCCCTGATCCATTGGTTGGATCAAAGGAGGTAGTATTAGGGGTCAGAAACATGGCCTTAATTTTTGCCATATGTGCTGCTTAAATTTTCAGTCTTTGAAAGAGCAGGTGCATTATCAAGCAACAGAAGAGCCTTGACATCCTCAGGATCTAGTTTCAAGATTCAAGATGATTTATTTCTCTGTAAAAAAATTACAATGTGTGTTTTACATAAAAGTGGGTCATAATAAGCGTGTATGCACCTGGAGAAGAGAGGAGGTAGAGGAGAGAGAGAGATTTTGGGAGATGTTAAGCGAATGTATAGGAACTTTTGAACCAAGTGAGAGAGTAATTGTGGTAGAGGACCTAAATGCTAAAGTAGGAGAAACATGTAGAGAGGGTGTGGTAGGTAAGTTTGGGGTTCCAGGTGTAAATGATAATGGGAGCCCTTTGATTGAACTTTGTATAGAAAGGGGGTTTTGTTATAGGTACAGTAGACCCTCATTTAGCACGGTAGTTACGGTCCTGAAAACATCGTGTTAGGTAAAATCGTGTTAGATAATTAAAAGAACTTATGGGAAAAATAGGGTTATGTGCCCTGGGAGTCCCCAAAAAGGCAAACAAGTTTTTTTAGACCAACAGATCTTGCAAAATTGAAGGCTAATATGTAATTGTAGTTCATTGTCGTGATATATTACTGCTTAAGACTACACATGCAATAGAAATAATAGTATTTCTTACCTTAAATTGTGGGTAATGATGTTTGTGGATGGTAGTGAAGAGTGGATATGGATGGTGTGGCCCTACTGGGCTGAGGTGGATGGTTGTTGGTTGTCGGTAGAAGTGGATGGTAGAGGTCCTGGTGCTGAAGTCGATGGTTGTATTGGTGTGTGCATAAATTCTGTAATGGATCTCTGGTCTCTTTTATCTGCATTACATTATACAACTGACGGTAAGGCATCATCAGCTGGTCTAGACCCCGTTTCAAAGCCCTGCTTCTAGCTTTGTCAGGGTCCTCTTCAGTGAAAAAGTCTGCTAGATTAGCAGCAACATGGAACTGCTCACGTAACTGCTGCAATGTTAACTGTTTTTCTTCAGGTTCTTCTTCATCATCTTCTGTTATCTCCCTCCCTTGTATCTGTGCATCGAACTCTGCCAACATTTCCTCTGGACTCATGTCTTCATCATTATCTTCTAAGAGTTCATTCACATCATCTTCATTCATATCTTCAAAACCATCACCTGGTAATCTCCTTGCCAGCTGAACAATTTCTGAACCTGACTCTCAAGCAAGGAAAACCAGTGAAACAATTAACTACAGAAGGCCATAACTTTCCCCAGCCTGCATTTAATGTTGATTGGGGCACTTCATTCCATGCACTTCTAGCATAGCTGATGGCATCTGCAATGTTAAATTTTCTCCAGAAGCTTGGTACTGCCAGGTTGAGTCACTTATCACTTGCTGGAACACTTGTATGCTTACTGGGTGCCATGATTGCTTGCAGATTTATCAAAATGCAGTGAAAATGAGAAAATGTATGTAAATAAACACAGCGATCTTCCCGATTATTGTTGTCCTGCACGTGTATGAACCAAACTGAACGCTGGGAGGGATGCGTGGTGGGTGAGGGTGGCTGGGGATAGCACTAGGACTCCCCCACTGACTCAGTGGTTTAACCCCTCACAGGCGACCGGCGCTCAAAATTTTCCCTCCAGTCAATCGTAATATAAGGTTTACGTCGTGTTAGATAAAAATGTGCCGCAATTCTTCAATCGCGTAATACCCAAAACGCGCAACATAAAGTGTGCTAAATGAGGTCTACTGTAATACATATTTTAAGAAAAAGAGGATAAATAAGTATACAAGATATGATGTAGGCGTAATGACAGTAGTTTGTTGGACTACGTATTGGTAGATAAAAGACTGTTGAGTAGACTTCAGGATGTACATGCTTATAGAGGGGCCACAGATATATCAGATCACTTTTTAGTTATAGCTACAGTGGGAGTAAAAGGTAGATGGGATACAAGGAAAATAGAAGCAGTAAGCAAGAGAGAGGTGAAGGTTTATAAACTAAAAGGAGGCAGTTAGAGTAAGATATAAACAACTATTGGAGGATAGATGGGCTAGTGAGAGTGTAGGCAATGGGGTCGAAGATGTATGGGGTAGATTTAAAAATGTAATGTTAGAGTGTTCAGCAGAGGTTTGTGGTTACAGGTGAGTGGGTGCGGGAGGGAAGAAAGCGATTGGTGGAATGATGATGTAGAGAGAAAAAGTTAGCATATGAGAGGTTTTACAAAGTAGAAGTGATTCAAGGAGGGAAGAGTATATGGAGAGAAAAGAGAGGTTAAGAGAGTGGTGAAGCAATGTAAAAAGAGAGCAAATGAGAGTGGGTGAGAAGTTATCAACAAATTTTGTTGAAAATAAAAAAAAAAGTTTTGGAGTGAGATTAATAAGTTGAGGAAGCCTGGGGAACAAATGGATTTGACAGTTAAAAATAGGAGAGGAGAGTTATTAAATGGAGAGTTAAGAGGTATTGGGAAGATGGAGGAATATTTTGAGGAGTTGTTAAATGTTGATGAAGACAGGGAAGCTGTGATTTCATGTATAGGGCAAGGAGGAATAACATCTTGTAGGAGTGTGGAAGAGCCATTTGGGAGTGTGGGGAAAGTTGGTGAGGCAGTGGGTAGAATGAAAGGGGTAAGGCAGCTGGGATTGATGGGATCAAGATAGAAATGTTAAAAGCAGGTGGGGATATATTTTTGTAGCGGTTGGTGTTATTATTTAATAAATGTATGGAAGAGGGTAAGGTACATAGGGATTGGCAGAGAGCGTGTATTGTTCCTTTGTATAAAGGCAAAGGGGACAAAAGAGTGAAAAAATTATAGGGGAATAAGTCTGTTGAGTGTACCTGGTAAAGTGTATGGTAGAGTTATTTTGAAAGAATTAAGAGTAAGACAGAGAGCAGGATAGCAGATGAACAAGGGGGCTTTAGGAAAGGTAGGGGGTGTGTAGACCAAGTATTTACAGTGAAACATATAGGTGAACAGTATCTGGATAAGGGTAAAAAGGTTTTTGTGGCATTTATGGTTTGGAAAAGGTGTATGATAGGGTGGATAGGGGGCAATGTGGCAGATGTTGCAGGTGTATGGAATAGGAGGTAGGTTACTGAAAGCAGTGAAAAGTTTTTATGAGGATAGTGAGGCTCAGGTTAGAGTGTGTAGGAGGGAGGGGGACTATTTCCCAGTAAAGTGGGCCTTAGACAAGGATGTGGGATGTCACCATGGTTGTTCAATATATTTATAGATGGGGTTGTAAGAGAAGTGAATGCGAGGGTCTTGGCAAGAGGTGTGGGGTTAAAGATAAAGAATCAAATACAAAGTGGGAGTTGTCACAGTTGGTTTTGCTGATGACACTGTGCTTTTGGGAGATTCTGAAGAGAAGTTACAGAGGTTGGTGGATGAATTTGGTAGGGTGTGTAAAAGAAGAAAATTGAAAGTGAATATAGGAAAGAGTAAGGTGATGAGGATAACAAAAGATTAGGTGATGAAAGATTGGATATCAGATTGGAGGGAGAGAGTATGGAGGAGGTGAATGTATTCAGATATTTAGGAGTAGACATGTCAGCAGATGGGTCTATGAAGGATGAGGTGAATCATAGAATTGATGAGGGGAAAAGGGTGAGTGGAGCACTTGGAGTCTGTGGAGACAAAGAACTTTGTCCATGGAAGTAAAGAGGAAAAAGCATGGGGTATAGTTATACCAACACTCTTATATGGGTGTGAAGCATGGGTGATGAATGTTGCAATGAGGAGAAGGCTGGAGGCAGTGGAGATGTCATGTCTGAGGTCAATGTGTGGTGTGAATATAATGCAGAGAATTCGGAGTTTGGAAATTAGGAGGAGGTGCGGGATTACCAAAACTATTATCCAGAGAGCTGAGGAGGGGGTTTTTGAGGTGGTTCGGACATGTGAGAGAATGGAACGAGACAGAATGACTTCGAGAGTGTATAAATCTGTAGTGGAGGGGCGGGGTAGGGGTCGGCCTAGGAAAGGTTGGAGGAGGGGGTAAAGAAGGTTTTGTGTGCGAGGGGCTTGGACTTCCAGCAAGCATGTGTGAGCGTATTTGATAGGAGTGAATGGAGACAAATGGTTTTTAATACTTGACGTGCTGTTGGAGTGAGCAAGTAACATTTATGAAGGGATTCAGGAAACCGGCAGGCCGGACTTGAATCCTGGAGATGGGAAGTACAGTGTCTGCACTCTGAAGGAGGGTGTTAATGTTGCAGTTTTATAACAGTAGTGTAAAGCACCCCTCTGGCAAGACAGTGATGGAGTGAATGATGATGAAAGTTTTTCTTTTCGGGCCACCCTGCCTTGGTGGGAATCGGCCGATGTGTTAAGAAAAAAATTACAAAAGATCTCCATGGGGAAGTGGAACAGAATTCTTCCTCTGTAAGCCATGCATGTCATAAGAGACGACTAAAATGCCAGGAGCAAGGGCTAGTAACCCCTTCTTCTGTATATATTACTAAATGTAAAAGGAGAAACTTCGTTTTTGCTTTTGGGCCACCCTGCCTCGGTGGGAGACAGCCGACGTGTTGAAAGAAGAAGAATTACAAAGATGACCGTTAGCATGCCTAGCATGCCTGGGCATGCTAGGCATTTTGGGCAGACTTAATACTAGTTCTTAATCTATACATGTATTACAAATTACATATGTAGTATATATACAAATTTCAAATGATTAAATAGACCTCTAGCTGGCACTTGCATACTTCAGGGATGAAATGTGTAAATAACCAGTTACCATATAAGTAAATGTGATGTTGCAAAACTCATTGTATATGTATCTTGTTTATACTGTATCTTTCCCTTGTATTCTCATTCAATTTGTTTCTCTGAAATATTGTCTTAGATCAGCATATAGATAGTTTATTTTGTATCTTTCCCTTGTATTCTCATTCAATTTGTTTCTCTGAAATATTGTCTTAGATCAGCATATAGATAGTTTATTTTGCATTCTTAAAATCTAGTTGCTCATTTTTAATTTTCCTTTCCTCCAACCCAGAAAGGGTTGGAGGGAGGGTAAAGGAGGTTTGGATTGCTAGGGGCTTGAGTATTCAGCATACTTGTATAAGTGTGTTAAGTCAGAGTGAGTAGTTTTTATGGCAGCTGGAATATGAGCAATGTAACAATTATGGAAAGACTCAGTAGAAACTGGTTAGCTGGATTTGAGTCCTGGAGGTGGGAAGTACAAAACTCACACTCTGAAGGAGGGGTGAGGATTTTGCAGTTCAGATAATCACTTGAATTGATGTTTCTGCATACTACTGACAAAACAGCTATTGAATGAATGATGAATGTGCTTTCTTTTTTTTGGCAACTGTTCCTTGGTGGGAGACAGCTAGGGTGTTAAAATAAAAGTTATTTCAAATATAAGATAGACTATCTTTCTAGTGGTTTAGAAGATTTATGTTGAGAATTTCTTTATATTTTCTAGTAACTACTATGTCTTCTTTAATGTGCTGATGAATAAAGAAATAGGTCATTACACAAAAAAAAGACGAATCACTTATTTACAATTACAGCTTCATATACTAAGCAGTCTCGACCTTTTCACAATCATTTTTCCAGAGCAAGTCTCTGAGGGTATAGTGTAATCCCACATTTATTTTGTCAAATCCTTTTTTCTCCATTGTATTTTTGATTTTGCATTATTGTTTGTTTAAATTCTCCTGCTTATTTTTAATATTTTCAGGGCTTCAATGATGTGGGGTTTCATGGCTCAACTCAAATTCCAACTCCTAATATTGATGCTCTAGCTTATTCAGGAATCATCTTGAACAACTACTATGTCCAGCCAATATGCACACCCTCAAGAAGTGCCCTCATGACTGGGAAATATCCTATACACACAGGTGAGACACCATCTCTTTCAAAATTTAATATTATTTTAACAAATAGAGTATGCAGTACAGTGGTCCCTCAAGTTACGACATTAATACTTTCCAGAAGATGTATCGTATTTCTAAATTATTGTAACTCAAACCCCAAAATAAGTAGTTTTATGTTAATTTGTTCCAAGACGCCAGAACACCCAACCTGCCTTTGGATACTTTTTGTTGTTTAAACACTGGGGTTTTCTGAGTGGTAAACAAGCATGAAACAAGCTTGAAATCTCCAGACATTGGCAGAGGAGGCAGGGCAGGCAGGACAGGCCAGAGCAGGCAGGGCAGAACAGACCAGAGCAGACAGGATAGGGCAGGCCAGAGCAGGCAGGACAGGCTACAGCAGGAAGGGCAGGAGAGGCCACAGTAGGAAGGGTAGGACAGGCCACAACAGGACAGGCAGGGCAGGCCACAGAAGGCAGGGCAGGACAGGCCACAGCAAGCAGGACAGAGCAGGGTTTAGCAAGCAGGCAGGTAGGCAGGCAGGCAGAGATTGATAAAAAATTGTTGACTTAATTTTTCACTCTTGTCCTGATCTCCACTGCCTGCATGTGCATGTAAGCATCTGGTACAATGTAGTGATACTGCTCCTGCAGGGAGCAGCAGCAGGACACAATACTGCACCACCTCTCAGGGGCCCTTAACACCAACAACAACAACACAGGAGTTGACGGACGCCCCACACATGGTGTGTTGTTTCTCCTGTCTTACACAGATACATTTGTGATGCAGATTACATGGCATGTACTACGGATTCTGTGTTCAATAAAGGCTAGAGATAAGGGCTATGTTTCTATCACAACAATTTATTGAATTGGGCTACCTGGTGGTGATCCTGAGCTAGACTACACCACAACATGGAGCGTTTACTGAAACCTGAGAGGCTAGACTTTGACCCCAGTTTATCAGCGGCTGCTCAGGAATGGAAGCACTGGTTTAAGACTTTCAAAAACTTCTTGGGGGCCTTTCCTCAGAAAGATCTAGATAAACTAAGCCTGCTCATCAACTTTGTGTCACCTAAAATCTATGAGGCTATTTCTGAATGTAATACCTATGAAAATGCTATTAATACACTCTAAAATCTCAGTATATTAAACCCACAAATGAAATCTTTGCACGTTATCGTCTTGCAACTCGCCGCCAGCAGATTGGTGAATCCTTAGAGGAATACCTTCAAGCATTGAAAATTTTTTGTTAGGACTGTCACTTCCAAGCGGTGACAGCTGCTCAGTATTGTGAAGAGTCCATCAGGGATGCTTTTATCAGTGGCCTGCAATCACCAACAATAAGGCAGCCTTTAGTGGAGAATAAAACTCTTGACTTAGCCACTACCTTTGACCAGGCAAGAGCTTTAGATTCAGCCCAGAAGAATTCTGAAGTATAAAGTACCACCCAGCATTCTTGAGTGGTAAGTGCTGCAACTCCTGACCGAGACTCTTGCAATGAAGTTACTGTGACTGCCTCAGTGATGGCAGCTGCAGGCACAAAGTGTTTCTTTTGTGGTTTGTCAAGACATCCACGTTCAAAGTGTCTGGCTCGTAAAGCAATGTGCCATAAATGCCCTAAGAAAGGTCACTTTTCTAAAGTATGTCGTGCTAATGCATCAACAAGAGCTAGTGCTTCTACACATTCCAGTGATTATGCAACTCTAGCAACAGCGACTTCTACGGCTACTCCAAATTCACTCTCAAAGGCAGTTGTGAAAGTATTCATCAAAGGAACAGAAGTAGAGGGTCTTATTGATAGTGGCAGCTCAGAGAGTTTCATCAACCTTGACTTAGTGAAACGCCACTCCTTGACTGTACATCACTCATCAGGTACTGTTTCCATGGCATCAACATCTCTCTCTATTCAGACGTTAGGGTTTTGTAAGGTAAACCTCAGAGTTAATGGAAAAGATTATCAAGATGTACATTTAGCTATTCTGCCACAACTGTGCTCTGATGTGATTCTTGGTCAGGACTTTCAGAAGCTGCATGGTAGTGTTACCTTGACATATGGAGGCGAACTGCCTCCTCTTGTTGTCTGTGGACTTGTCACTTTAAGGGTAGACCCACCAAAGCTGTTTGCAAATCTTACCGCGGATTGCCATCCTATATCAGCTAAGTCACGCCTCTATTCTTATGAAGATCGGATGTTCATTGAGAAAGAAACTCAGAGGTTGCTGAAGGAGGGTATTATAGAACTGAGTAATTCCCCTTGGCGTGCACAGGTTGTTGTTGTCAAAGATGATTATAGGAAACAGAGGCTTGATATCGACTATTCTGAGACAATCAACAAATTTACACTTCTTGATGGGTACCCTCTACCTTGAATTGATGATACAGTGAACAAAATTGCCCAGTACTATGTGTTTAGCACAATTGATCTACGGAGTGCCTATCATCAAGTCCCTATAAGGAATGAAGATAAACCATACACAGCGTTTCAGGCTAGTGACGGCTTGTATCAGTTTACCAGAGTCCCTTTAGGAGTCACCAATGGGGTAGCCTGCTTCCAACGAATTATGGATTAACTCATTCAGGAAGAGCAACTCATTGGAACTTATGCATATTTAGATAATGTTACCATTTGTGGCAAGACCCAGGAGGAACATGATGCATACCTTGATAAGTTTTTGGAAGCCGCCAAGAAGAAAAATATCAGTTACAATGAAGAAAAGTGCACTTTTTCAACTAAAAGGCTTAGCATCCTTGGTTATGTGGTGGAAGGAGGTGCAATATTCCCAGACCCTGAACGACTTCGACCTCTACAGGAACTTAAAATGCCTCAAGACAAAAAGTCACTCTGAAGAACTCTTGGTCTCTTTGCTTATTACTCACAGTGGATCTACAACTATTCAAGTAAAATTCGCCCACTGAGTGCTACCACGATATTTCCTGTGACAAAGGAAGCAGAAGCCACTTTCCATACTCTAAAGCAGGACATTGAAAACTCAGTAGTTCAGGCCATTGATGAGTCCCTACCATTCGAGGTGGAAACGGATGCATCTGAAATTGCCATTGTTGCAGTCCTATCTCAGGCAGGACGTCCAGTAGCCTTCTTTTCAAGAACTTTTCAAGGATCAGAGAAGTGGTATGCTGCTATAGAAAGGAAGCCCAGGCCATCATAGAAGCAGTTCGCCACTGGAGGCATTATTTAACAGGCAAACATTTCACCGTAAGGACTGACCAATGGTCTGTGATGTATATGTTTGACAAGAAGCACAAAAGTAAGATAAAGAATGACGAGATATTACGCTGGAGGATGGAACTATCGTGTTATGACTTTGATATTCAGTACCGACCGGGTCAAGAGAACATTTCACCTGATGCATTCTCTAGGTCCCACTGTGGAGCAGCATGTCATGATTTGCAATCACTCTCAGAGCTCCACAAGGCTTTGTGTCACCCAGGAGTTACGCGCCTGTATCATTTTGTTAAATCTAAGAATATGCCCTACTCAGTGGAAGATGTGCGACAAGTGATCAGATCATGCAGAGTACGTATGTGCAGAGTGCAAGCCAAACTTTCATCAGCCAGAGAAGATTCATCTCATAAAAGCCACCCAGCCTTTCGAGAGACTGAATATAGATTTCAAAGGATCTCTACCAAGCATAAACCGGAATAGATATTTTCTTAACATAGTAGATGAATATTCAACGTTTCATTTTTTGTTTCCCTGTGCAAATATGACTGCTTCAACTGTCATCAGTTGTCTTTCCCAATTATTCTCTATTTTTGGTATGCCGGCCTATATCCATTCAGACAGGGGATCCTCGTTCATGAGTAATGAACTTCAGGAGTTTTTGACTAGCAAAGGTATTGCTTGCAGCAGAACAACAAGCTACAACCCTCAAGGCAATGATCAAGTGGAGCGGTTCAATTGTACTATATGGAAGTCAGTTACAATGACATTGAAATCGCGCAATCTACCTGTTCAACACTGACAGACTGTCCTACCTGATGCTCTTCACTCTATTAGATCATTGCTGTGCACAGCTACTAATGCTACCCCTCATGAAAGACTTCAACTATTCACGTCGTTCTTCTACAGGAGCCTCCGTGCCCACCTGGTTATGTCACCCTGGACCCGTTCTTCTGAAGAGTCACTGTAGGATGAACAAGACGGATCCTTTAGTGGAAGAGGTAAAACTCCTGCAAGCTAATCCGCATTATGCCCACATTCACTACCAAAATGGTGAAGAGACTACTGTATCTACAAGACACTTAGCCCCAGTTGAAACCCCTGTTAGTGCGAAATTTCAAGATAC
The DNA here is from genome assembly GCA_009830355.1 of Cherax destructor. NCBI lineage: Eukaryota > Metazoa > Arthropoda > Malacostraca > Decapoda > Parastacidae > Cherax > Cherax destructor. The sequence goes on along the minus strand of WNWK01041595.1, from coordinate 848 downwards.
ACCAATAGATGTCGTGAAAGATGCTTTGGTTTATCCAGGAAAGCTTCTTGAGGCTACCCCTATTAAAATAGAGGACTCCGCTCCAGCAGTTAGCTGGAAAACACTGAACCCGGTGAAGAGGCTCAAGGGTTATGAAGGTCTGGACGTACACATCGCCCACTTAACCGTTTGAGAGATTACTGTATTTGATATTTTAGAAGGGGGAGATTGTAGTGATACTGTAGCAGCAGCAGGACACAATACTGCACCACCTCTAGGGGCCCTTAACACCAACAACAACAACACAGGGTTGATGGACACCCCACATAGTGTGTTGTTTCTCCTGTTGTTTCTCCAGATACATTGGTGATGCAGATTACATGGCATGTACTAGTTCTGTGTTCAATAAAGCCTGAGATAAGGCCTATGGTTCTATCACAACATACATAATATACAAGTCTGCCTCCAGCCTCTGCCCTCTTCCTCCTACGACCCCTTCCTCCCTCCCACTCACCTACAACACACCCTCCACCATCACTCCATTAAAGACAGGCAGGCAGAATACAGCAGGTATTGTAGGCAGGGCAGGCTAGGGCATAAAGAGAAGGTGGGCAGGCAGGACAGGCTAGGGCATACAGAGCAAGGTAGGCAGGCAGGGCAGGCTAGGGCATACAGAACAAGGTAGGCAGGCAGGGCAGGCAAGGACATACAGAGCAAGGTGGGCAGGCAGGACAGGCTGGGGCCGAACAAGGTAGGCAGGCAGGGCAGGCAAGGGCTGAGCAAGGTGGGCAGGCAGGACAGGCTGGGCATCAGAGCAAGGTAGCAAGCAGGGCAGGCTAGGGCATACAGAACAAAAGGGAGGCAGGCAG
>WNWK01041594.1:0-16377 GCA_009830355.1 Cherax destructor | reverse complement strand
CTCGTCCCAGGCGCCCACTCTGACACCTCGCCACGTACCATCACTCGCTGGTGTCTTCCTGACAGGTATTACCTGATCCATTGCAGTGCCTTCCCTGTTATCCCTTCCTGGTCCTTCAGCTTTTGAACTAATCTCTTGTGTGGAACTTTGACAAACGCCTTCTTACAGTCCAAGAAAACGTAATCTACCACCCCTCTCGTCTTACTGCTGTCACCCTGTCATCGAACTCCAGTAGGTTTGTGACACAGGATTTCCGTCGCAGAAACCGTGCTGATGTCGCTGATAAGCTCATTCCTTTGTAGGTGCTCCACCACTCTTCTCCTGACAATCTTCTCCATGACTTTGCATACTATACATGTCAATGACACTGGTCTGTTGTTTCATGCTTCGTGTCTGTCTCCTTTCTTAAAAATTGGGACTACATTTGCTGTCTTCCAAACCTCAGGCAGTTGCCCTGTTTTGATAGATGTTTTGAAGATTGTTGTTAGTGGTACACAGAGCGCCTCTGCTCCTCTCAGTACCCATGGAGAGTGTTATCCGACCCCATCGCCTTTGAGGTATCTAGCTCACTTAGCAGCCTCTTCACTTCTTCCTCGGATGAATGTATTGATTGCATACCATACCTCTTTGTCTTTCTGGAGTCCCTTCTGTCTCCTCTGTGAACACTTTTTTGAATCTCATGTTGATCTCACATACTTCGTGGCCGTTTCTTGTGATCTTTCCTTCCTTCCTCAGCCTGATTACCTGGTCCTTGACTGTTGTTTTCCTCTTTATGTGTCTGTACATCAGCTTCGGGTCAGATTTGTCTTTCGCTGCTTTGTCATTTTCGTATTGTCGTTGGGCCTCTCTTCTTACCTGTGAATATTCATTTCCATTTCTGTGACTGCTCTCCTTATTCTCCTGGGTCCTTTGCCTTCAATACTTTTTCCCATTCTCAAGAAAACTTGGTTTTGTCCTCTTTGCACTTTTGGGTGAATCAAGGGCTCATCCTGGCTTTCTCGTTATTTGTTAGCCTTGGGTACAAACCTCTCCTCAGCTTCCTTGCATATTGTTGTCACATAGTCCATCATCTCATTTACTGACTTCCCTGCCAGTTCTGTCCCACTGAACCCTGTGCAGGAAATTATTCATGCCTGTGTAGTCCCCTCTCTAGTAGTTTGGCTTCATTCGTCCTGCCCTTCCTGCTTCCATCTCCATTTGTAACTTTACTATGTATTCAAAGCTCAGAACCACGTGGTCACTGGCCCCGACGGGTCTTTTATTTGTTATGTCCTTAATATCTGCGCTACTCAAGGTGAATACTAGGTTCAGCCTTGCTGGGTCATCCTCTCCTCTCTCTCTGGTAGTGTCCCTTACATGTTGGTACATGAGGTTTTCCAGTACCACCACCATCAGTTTAGCTCTCCACCTTTCTGAGCCCCATGGGCTCCAGGCTCTCCCCGTCAGTTTCCTTGTGATTGAAGTCATCCATGATCAGTAGCTTTGCCCTGCTCACATGAGCCCTTCTGGCCACTTCAGCCAGTGTGTCAACCTTCGCTCTATTACTCTCATCATGCTCTTGTCTTAGCCTCCTGCTATTCTGTGGTGGGTTATACATCACTGCACTTACCACCTTGGGACCTCCAGACTGAAGTGTTCCTATTATGTAGTCTCTTGCTTCTCCTCTTCCTCTTCTCTAGCTCATCAAAATCCCACTGTTTATTGATGAGCAGTGCCACGCATCCACCCCCCTCTGTTCACTGTGTCTTTCCTCAGGATCTAATATCCCATTGGAAAGATGGCATCTGTTATCATTCCTCTGAGCTTAGTTTCTTAGAGTTATGATGTCCGGTGATGCCTCTTTGACTCTTTCGTGCCACTCCTCCCACTTATTTGTTATTTCATCAGCGTTGGTGTACCATACCTTAAGTTTCCTCTCCACTTCGGTGTTCTGGGGGGGTCCCTGGGGGTGGGGGCCTGGCAGTGTGCTGTGGGATTCTACAGTGTATTGTGGAGTGGAGACTGTAAGTGTGCATTGTGGTTAGTGTTGGGATAGTGTGTTTGGCTCTGGAATTCTGATGGTGGTTCAGTGTGTGCTTGTACTTGTTGCTCCCTGGCTCTGGTTGTCTTCTGCTGACTCTGTCCTTGCCTCTCTTCCTAGCCACTTTCATTTCTGTGTCTTCTCCTTCAGCTGCTGTCGTTTTGTTCTTGTTCTATCGTGGTCTAGAACACCTCTTTTTATGTTGATGATTCCTTCAGCCGTGGATTCTCTTGCAGGATCCTGTTCCGCACCATTTCTGTCTTGAAAATCAGTTTGACCGGCCGATTTCCCCTTCAAGTACTCTCCTGTTCTCTGGATATTTCCTATCTCAGTCTTATCATCATCGCCTATTTCTTTGATGATGTTTCCCAAACTCCTGTATTTCTTTCTACTGTTTTTCATTATGTGTCCTCCCTTTGCTCTCCTGAAGCCCATGAATAAACCTACTTCTTCCTCTCCTCCTCCCATTGCCTTTCTCTGTGTCTTTGTGTCCCATTTGTACATAGCCATTGTCTCCTTAATTTTTCCTGTAACTCTTGGTGGCATGGTCGTGCCTCTGCATGGGACCTGTCACCTCTACTTTCTCCACCCTCACTTACTGCTATCCCTGCTCTAACAGCTCTCCCACTACATTCCTCGGTCTTGCTTATTGGACTAATAGGGTCTTAGCATAAGTCTTGTCTCCTTCCTTTCCATTGGGCTCCTCGTTTAATAGGGTGTACCTTCTTCAGATGCCATATCTCCTATGGGCAATAGCCCTGTAACTCACTTCAACATACTTACCTCATATTCTAGAGCCCTTATCCTGGCTTCTGCGTTACAGTGACTCCCATTTCTTCTTTTCTGCCTCCATCCTCTTCTCCATTTTCATGAAAACTCACCAGTTGCTCTCCCACTCTTGTTCCATCCTTTTACATTGCTCTTCCATCCATTTGTTCTTACCAGGACCATCTTCCACTGATACCATGAGCCTTCTGACTTCCCCTCTGAGCCTCCATTTTATATGGGTTAGGTTTTTATAGTGTGTGTGTGTGTGTTTCAAGACAGGAAGAGAGTGGTAGAAGAGGTGGAGAGAGAGAGAGAGAGAGAGAGAGAGAGAGAGAGAGAGAGAGAGAGAGAGAGAGAGAGAGAGAGAGAGAGAGAGAGGGAGGGAGAGAGGGAAGGAGGGAGAGAAGGGGTGAGGAGGAGAGAGGGAGAGGTGGAGAGAAAAAGAGAGGGGTGGAGAGAAAGAGGAATAAAGGAGGTGGGGGTGGGGATTGCCAGGGAAGTTGTAAGGAGAAGAGAAGTGGAGAAAGGAGGAGGGGGACAGGAAGAGTGATGGGGTGGTGGGGAAAAGAGTGGGAAGGGTGCTAGAGGGAGAGAAAGGGGAAAAGGGAAGGAGGACGAGAGGAAGAATGAGAGAGAGAGGGGGAATGGGGGAAGGGAGAAACAGGAAGAGAAAAGGGGAGAGAAGAGAGGTGTATGGAAGGGAATGGGTAGAGTACTATCAAGTCACAGTGAGGCATCAATTGGCCTGTGTGCACGTATATGTATGTGAGTGTACGGTGTGTGCTTGTGTGAGCGTTAGGTTTAGATTAGAGTGCGTGTGTGTGCGTTTTGCATGCATTTGGGCCCTCAAAATGTTTGCACAGTCCGCGTGTACATGTGGTTCACTGGCTGACTTTGACGTGATGCTGACTCAACCGCCTACACGCTAGTTCCTTCTATGTTTATCCTTCTTCCTAGAATACCACTTCTTAGGTTCCAAGCTACCTAGTGTATGTGTGAGAGAGTGAGTGTGTGCCCCGAAAATAACCCTCCTCGCTTATTCCTCCTTAGCCAATCTACCTGCCAATGATACTAAGTCTACTCTCTGCATCTACAAGTGCCTGAAGAAACACCCATGTGTGTGTACTCACCTAGTTGTACTCATCAAGTTGTGGTTGCAGGGGTTGAGTCATAGCTCCTGGCCCCGCCTCTTCACTTGCCGCTACTGGGTCACTCTCCTGCAACATAAGCTTTATCATACCTCTTCTTAAAACTATGAATGGATCCTGCCTCCACTATCCTTCCCAAACTATTCCACTTCCTGACTACTCTGTGTCCCCTTGTTGCTGTGTTCCATCTCTGGAACATTCTGTCTCTGTCCACCTTGTCAATTCCTCTCAGTATTTTATATGTCGTTATCATGTCCCCTATCTCCCTGTCCTCCAGTGTCGTCAGGTCGATTCCCCTTAACCTCTCCTTGTAGGACATACCCCAGCTCCGGAACTAGTCTTGTGCAAACCTTTGCATTTTCTCGAGTTTCTTTACGTTCTTGGCTAGGTGTGGGTTTCAAACTGGTCCGCATACTCCCAAAATGGGCCTAACGTACACAGTGTACAGGGTCCTGAACGATTACTTATTAAGATGTCAGAATGCTGTTCTTAGGTTTGCTAGGCACCCATATGGCAGCAGTTATTTGGTTGATGTGAGCCTCAAGAGATGTGCCTGGTGTTATACTCACCCCAAGATCTTTTTCTTGGGGTGAGGTTTGTAGTCTCTGGCCCCTAGACTGTACTCTGTCTGCGGCCTTCTTTGCCCTTCCCCAATCTTCATGACTTTGCACTTGGTGGGGTTGAACTCCAGGAGCCAATTGCTGGACCAGGACTGCAGCTTGTCCAGATCCCCTTTTTAGTTCTGCCTGGTCCTCGTCCAATTGAATTTTTCTCATCAACTTCATCATCTGCACTCATCCGTCATGTCGTTACAGATATTAGAAACAGCACCGATCCTAGGACTGACCCTTGTGGAACCCCACTCGTCACAGGCGCCCACTCTGACACCTCGCCACGTACCATGACTCGCTGCTGTCTTCCTGACTGGTATTCCCTGATCCATTGTAGTGCCTTCCCTGTTATCCCGCCTGGTCCTCCAGTTTTTGCACTAATCTCTTGTGTGGAACTGTGTCAAACGCCTTCTTACAGTCCAAGAAAATGCAATCTATTACCCCTCTCTCTCTTGTCTTACTGCTGTCACCCTGTCATAGAACTCCAGTAGGTTTGTGACACAGGATTTCCCATCCCTGAAACCGTGTTGGCTGTCGTTGATAAGCTCATTCCTTTCTAGGTGCTCCACCACTCTTCTCCTGATAATCTTCTCCATGACTTTGCATACTATACATGTCAGTGACACTGGTCTGTAGTTTAATGCTTCATGTCTGTCTCCTTTTTTAAAAATTGGGACTGTGTGTGTGTGTGTGAGAGAGAGAGTATACGTGAGTACTTGCGTGTACACGTTCGTTGTGTATGTACTGGTGGAGCCCCACACTAGCTAGCCGTCATCCCTGCCTTAACTCATCTAGACCTACGTAAATGCTATTAAGTGCTAGTAAATGCTATTTACTATAATTCTGATAGCTTTCAGGAGTGACCCTAACTTTGTGTGTACTCACCTAATTGTACTCACCTAATTGTACTCACCTAATTGTGGTTGCAGGGGTCGAGACTCAGCTCCTGGCCCCGCCTCTTCGCTGTCCGCTACTGGGTCTCTGCTCTCCCTGCTCCATGAGCTTTATCATACCTTATCTTAAAACTATGTATGGTTCCCGCCTCCACTATATCGTTCGCTAGACTATTCCACTTCCTGACTACTCTATGGCTGAAGAAATGCTTCCTAACATCCCTTTGACTCATCTGAGTATTCAGCTTCCAGTTGTGCCCCCTTGTTTCTGTGTTCCCTCTCTGGAACATCCTGTCACTATCTACCTTGTCGATTCCCCGCAGTATTTTGTATGTCGTTATCATGTCTCCTCTAACCCTTCTATCCTCCAGTGTTGTTAGTCCTATTTCCCTCAACCTTTCTTCATAGGACAGACCCTGAGTTGTGGAACTAACCTTGTCGCAAACCTTTGCACTTTCTCTAATTTCTTGACGTGCTTGACCAGGTGTGGGTTCCAGACTGGAGCTGCATACTCTAGTATGGGCCTGACATACACGGTGTACAGTGTCTTGAACGATTCCTTGTTAAGGTAACGGAACGCTACTCTTAGGTTTGCCAGTCGCCCATATGCTGCCTCAGTTATCTGGTTGATGTGTGTTTCCGGAGACGTACTTGGCGTTATACTCACCCCGAGGTCTTTCTCCTTTGACGAGGTTTGTAGCCCTTGTCCACGTAGCCTGTACTCTGTCGGCGGTCTTCTTTGCCCTTCTACGATCTTCATGACTTTGCATTTGGTGGGATTAAATTCGAGAAGCCAGTTGCTGTATGCTTGTGTGTATGTATGTATGTATGTGTGTGTATATATATTTGTGTATGTGTGTGTGTGTGTGTGTGTGTGTGTGTGTGTGTGTGTGTGTGTGTGTGTGTGTGTGTATAGCTCACTTAATGCTTTAGAATTTATGTAAAACAACCTTGAGTAAAGTAGGTACTCACCTGAAATTCATCTGTAAACTCTGTATTTGAGGTCCCATTTGAGCACTAGTTTACCTTCCTAATGTGTCAAGATATTAACCTACCTGAATTAATCTTATTAGACTGGTATAATATGGTGGATAACACTGGAAAACTACAAAATAATTTACTTAATAAATGATATTCCTATTTTGCCTGTTGTCGTTTAAATAAACAATTTGTGCAAAAATATCTTTTTTTACTATTAAAGAGATAACATTATTATTTATAATATAAAAACTTAACAGATTTCTCTTCCGTGAAAAATTACATAATGACTGAATTTCACATTGTAGTTCAGTGTTTCTGGTTATTTGTTAGAACTGCAGGTGAGTGGCGCCTTCCTCTGTCGCCTTATGACTTAATATTTTCAGAAAATCCTGTGAATGAAACACTAGAGGAAAAAGAATGAAGCATTAGAGGAAAGAGAATGAAGCATTAGAGGAAAGAGAATGAAGCATTAGAGGAAAGAGAATGAAGCACTAGAGGAAAGAGAATGAAGCATTAGAGGAAAGAGAATGAAGCACTAGAGGAAAGAGAATGAAGCATTAGAGGAAAGAGAATGAAGCATTAGAGGAAAAGAATGAAGCACTAGAGGAAAGAGAATGAAGCATTAGAGGAAAGAGAATGAAGCACTAGAGGAAAGAGAATGAAGCATTAGAGGAAAGAGAATGAAGCATTAGAGGAAAGAGAATGAAGCACTAGAGGAAAGAGAATGAAGCACTAGAGGAAAGAGAATGAAGCACTAGAGGAAAAGAATGAAGGTTTGAGCTAACTGATGGCCAGGAGTGACAAAGCTCAAGCTCAAATACTTTCAAAGCCGATATGAATGATTCCCAAAATGGCTTACCATGGGAACGATTCTCACTCCGTTCAGTGAGTCGTTTGTAATCACCTCACGTAATTACTCATGTTATGGAACTAATTCAGAAACTTAATTCTGAGACTCGTACATTGAATTACAGTTTTACGCAGACACTTCTTCTTGCATGACAAGTGACACTTATTGAATATCAGAGGTATTATGTACCGACCAGAGTGTTAAGATAAAACAAAGTGTCGTACCACTCCTACAGTCTAGCTAGCCAGATGAATGCCAGTCATGAGGAAGCGACCAGCCAGGGAAATGGCACGGCTGGCACGGAGAGGCAAGTGTCGGTCGTGTTTACAGCTTCGTTGTCTCAACTCTAATGGTTTCCTCCGCAAACATGGTAGCTGCCCGGGTTCAGGATGTCCTCCTGTGGACAGTGATAACCCAGAGCCACTTCAGGCACCTGAACCCACTCCAACAGATCTCATATCATCAGATAATATCTTGGAAGCAATTAAAGCAACAGGTATCAGGACACTCACACATATTCCCAAAGCAGCCCGTCCACACGCAGCTGGGAAAATTACGGACCTCTTAATAAAAGTAAACGATGGTTCTGCTATCCTAAATGCTCCACCAACCATCAAGATTTAGATTTTGCCACCGAAGTGGCTAGTTTATTGTGCACCCCATATCCATCCTGTGGACGGTAGCGCAAGAGCATATGGATACACAAAAGGCCTAGGAACTAGGCCCCAAAAGGGTTAACAATTGTACATATGGATTTATATCTACAGTTCACTTATCTGTTACAAGCAAATTTAGGGAATTTGCTTAGTATATCTGGTATCTTATTTTCATTAATAAGATATCTTGACATGTCACATAGGTTATTATACTGTCTATGTCTGTATTCATCAATAAGTGGACAATTAAGCACATTGTGTTCAAGACAGTGACCATATGCCTGATCACATAATTTGCATTTAGTTTGATCATCATCTGTGTGTCTCCCAAACTGCCAGAAGTACTTGTAGCCAAGCCTAAGCCTGGCCACTACAACATCAGTCAGTCTGTTCACATTGCAAGTTGCTCTATAAACATACTTATCTATGTTCATGTTATCATAGTGGGTTATAGATCTACTCAGGCTTCTAACTGCATTCCTATAACAATCATTTTCATTATTTACTTCTCTCCTAATATTATTCCTAATGCTAGACACAGATATACCAAAGTTATATTCTACATTCTCCTTCTGGGTACTCTTCTTGGTTAACATATCAACTTTATCTTGAAGGAGTAATCCAATGTGTGATGGGATCCATAGCAAATGTACTTTAATTCCTTTGTCCCGGTTTTTTGAGTATCTATACCTGGCTTCTCCAATGAGCATGCTGTTAGAGTCATTATATGAGTCAAGAGCCTTCAATGATGACATAGAATCAGTAATGATGATAGAGTCAAGCTCAGTGTCATAAGTTAGCTTTAGTGTCATTAGGATTGCAAACAATTCAGTTTGCAGTGTAGACGCCAGTTGTTAATTCTTATGCCTAGTTCAACAGATTTATTATTGTTCTTAACTAGGAGGTGGCAACCAGAGCAGATGCAGCCCTGCCAGAAGACTCCTGTTTAGATCCATCAGTGTATATAACTTGTGATAACTTATTACTACCAGCTAGGCGATAAATTTCTTCTTGAGCAGTTGCTTTAACAAGTGATTTAAGGAAGGGATTACTAGCAATGAGCTTCTTGGGAGGGACTTGCAGGTATGTGATATTAAATGAACACATCTTCCATGGAGGGGTGAAATGCTCTTGTTGCCTACAGTGATACAATTCATGCAGGTTGTAAAACTTAATGTAATTGCATGTTTTCACAATCCACTTAGATCTGTGAGTATTTACTTCTAGACATTTAGTAAGATTCATTGTGACAGTGTCTGGTTCATTTCTTAACATTCTAATACCACGTACAGTGTTAATCTCAACAATCTTTGTAGATTTGGGACAGCCAAGAATAATTCTGAGAGCTTCATTTTGCATTAACTCCAAGGGTCGGAGAGAACTTTCTCTAGCTAATATCAACATGGGAGCAGCATAATCAATTAAGGACCTAACATAGGCTATGTACATCATTCTCACGATTCTCACATTAGCACCAAATTTGGGGTTGTAGCCAGCAACAGCTTTAAGAGCATTTAGTCTATCTTTGCATATTTTATTTAGTTGTGGTATAGTGGATTTGTTAAAGGGTACATCTACACCAAGATATCTGTAAGTTTTAACGTAGCTAATGTTTTCACCCTGCAAATAGATGGGTGGGGGATGTCGTTTGCTTGTTAATATCTTTGTTTTAGAGGAAGATATTACGAGGCCTAGTCGATTACAAATTGCTTGAACTTCATTAAGAACGGTACTAGTCTTCTTATGCCCTGTTGTATGGGTCATGATGTCATCAGCATAGCTTATAGCTATATGTTTAGGTGAGGCAGGTAGAGCATTTAGGAGAGCATTAATCAGAATATTAAATAGCATGGGACTGAGAACTCCCTGCGGTGTACCTAGGGACATTTCTTTAGACTCGCTTCTAAAGCCTTGGTAGAGGACAGAGGATACTCTATTTGACAGGTATCCTATTATCCAGCAGAGTAGGCTACCACCAATATTCATTTTGGCTAGTTCATGTAATATAACAGTTCTTTTCGCGATATCAAATGCAGATTTTAGATCAGGAAATGTGGTAAAACTAGTAGAGGTGTGTGCAGTGAGAAAGGTGGAAATACATGAACCCATAGAGGGAGGGGGAAAGTTGGTGTCTGATTCTGTGGTACAGTCTGTTAAGTATCATTCTTTCAAAAATTTTACAAAGACAACTAGTTAAGGAGATCGGTCTAAATGTAACAGGCTGTTGGGGCTTAGGGATAGGCACAATGAGACTATTGGTCCAGGAAGTAGGAAGAACTCCCTGGTATTATACAGTGCCAACAAAAGATTATCAGGTACGTGCCTTAGAGTTCTGAGAATATCGTAGGTTATACCATCCTCTCCAGGAGCCCATTGGCACACAAAAATTCAATGATGATCTAGTTACCACTATTGAGACTGTACTGACAGATCAAGTGGGCAAGAAAAGAAAACATAAACCTTCCACTATAAATGACAATAAAAACCAATGTAAATACCATAATGACCCACAGCTACGCAATCTAACACATGCAGCTAGGAGGATTGGTAAAGCATACCGTGAATGTAGAACCCCAGACCTTCTCAGAACGTTCCAAGCTGCACTAACAAATGCAGGGAATAGAAAGCAAGAACTTAGGCAACAGGAATGGGAACAATTCGTTAGTGGATTAAATAGGTCTACCTTAAGTTAATGCGTTATCTAGTTCATACTCGGTGAAGAGGCAATCACTCTCATCAATATTTTGGCTCATAAAATTAATCAGTTTCAACATTTCTTCAGAAGCACTCTCTAAGCTTTTTTCTAATTTGAGATGGAAGGTTTTCATGCCTGGATGTTTTGGACCAGTCATTTATGAGGTCATTTGCTTTTTCAAGTGGAAAGGGATGAGCAACATTGCCAGTCTTTTTCCTGTTTTTTTTATTTATATCTTTCCATACCAAACTTAAAGGGGTAGACCTATTTAATCCACTAACGAATTGTTCCCATTCCTGTTGCCTAAGTTCTTGCTTTCTATTCCCTGCATTTGTTAGTGCAGCTTGGAACGTTCTGAGAAGGTCTGGGGTTCTACATTCACGGTATGCTTTACCAATCCTCCTAGCTGCATGTGTTAGATTGCGTAGCTGTGGATCATTATAGTATTTACATTGGTTTTTATTGTCATTTATAGTGGAAGGTTTATGTTTTCTTTTCTTGCCCACTTGATCTGTCAGTACAGTCTCAATAGTGGTAACTAGATCATCATTGAATTTTTGTGTGCCAATGGGCTCGTAATTCTTATACCATTGATCCAAGTGATTAATATAGTTATCTCTGTGTTCTGGGTTGAGAATAAGTTTCCTCCTTTTGTATTTAGCGCCTTGGTTGCTGGAGATATGATCAAGATTGACAGTTGTGAGTCTTGGGAAGTGATCAGATAGAAGATCATCAACTATGACAGAGTCATGCATCGTATATGATGTAATAAATCCAAGGCACAGATCTAGTATGCCTCCATATATGTGAGTGGGCTCAGTAGTGCCCACAATTCGAACATTATCATGCTCATTTAGAAATTTCACTAGTTTAGTTCCATTGGTGTTTGTTATAGACCCACCAATATTCTTATGTCTGGCATTAAAGTCTCCAAGTATGAGGGTAGGTTCACTATTGATGCGATCTGGTAAAGCATCAGGTCGAAGCTGGTTCGCTGGGGCATAAAGATTAAAAATGTTTATGGAAAAATCGCCTGCGTATACTCTGACACCATGATACTGCATGTTTACTCGACTCTGCAGGGTAAGGAGTGAATGTGGCAAGTTCTTTCTGACATACATCACACAACAGTTGGTTGACCTTAAGTTATAAGCTGCAAATCCAGGCAACTTTGGTGGAGGTTCTCCTTCTTTCAGTCTACATTCCTGCAAACAGATGACATCAATATTCTTGGTTGCACTAATATGATGTAAGTCAGGCAACAGCTTCCTGATGGAAGCAATGTTCCATGAAAAAAATTGTAATCTATCCATTGTAGTGAGTTATTACAATTTCTTGTTCATAAGATGGTAAGACTATTATGCTTTGCCTACAGTGTGCAGACACTTAAGAGCAAATAGCATAGTTTGTACGTGTTTATCTTCAGAACCTTTTACTCTAAGCATTTTTCGGCATCTTGGCAGCCAGTTCCAGGGCAAGTTTTGAAGCCAAGACTCATTGGCTTCTTTCTTACAAATTGCTTGAAACTGAACAGAGATTGTTGATGCACTTTTGACATCATCAACACACTCAGGAGTATCATCTTGACTACATATATTTATTAAACTTGTCAGCATCTGTTCAAGATGCTCAATTTTTTTCTGCAAGTTTGTTATAATTTGAGGAAGGTCAGGCGAATTAAATGCCTCTCCAGAGGAAGGCACTTCTGAGTTAGTTCTTTCTCTAACACCTATCACCTTAACAGGTACCTTGGTTAAACTAGTGTTCTCTGATGGTGCCTGTGGCATGACTACCTCATCGTTCATTGTGGGTGGGTCCTGCGCATCTGACTCATCTCCAGTTTCCTGGGGAATTACACGTGTGGTGTCCGTCTGACTGTTGTAGATGTGTGTATTGGGAGGAGTGACATGCTTATCCCCAAATTCAGGTGGAGGCATAGGTATGGGTGGTGGCGGATCATTAGTTCCACTTGTGCTAGCAGGGTTGGCTAGCTCCTCCACAACTGGTGTGTGTGATGGCACTCTGGTATCACCAGAATCATTTGCGGGGAGGTTGGACTCATCCACACTTTGCAGAGGTTCAGTCTCAGATCTGGTTGTGGTAGACTGGATGGCCTCGTCTTCAAATGGCATTAAAGAACTGTTGTCATTTTTACGTCGAAGGTTGTTTGGGTTCCGACTGCAGTCCTTATGGGAAACTGTAACCCCAACTTCTTTACAGTTAATACACTTATATTTTTGGCTGTCAAGGCCTACTGTGCATTCTCTAGTGGAATGTTTCCCAGCTCACTTACCACACCAAGAATGTAGTATTCCACAGGCTACTGCCACATGGTCATAGTGTTGGCATTTGTAACACCTACGTTGAGGGGGTAGGTACACTTCGATGGGTAGGAAACGTAGGCCAGGCACCCAGATATGTCGGGGGAGGGGCACAGGGCCTACCCAACTGAAAATAATTTGGGATTTTCCTTTAAGTCTTTTAGACTTGATGATATGCTCACTTAGAGTCAGATGGGATGAGTCATGTCGAGAGGGTTCAAGTTCAATGAACACTTCCAATTATGTATACTTAACTCAGGTTACTACTCATATTTACTATAGAGTCAGAAGTCTAACATAAATCATATGACACAAAGGTTAAAGTTCAATGAACACTTCAAATTACACTTAACTCAGGTTACTACTAATTAATACGATACAAACCTCACTAAAAAACATTCAGAGACTTCTTGTATGGGTGTTAATAATATGGTACATATAATGGATTGTACAGACAAGGTCTTACACCTAATCACAAATTACAAAGATGAGAATAAAGAGAGGTAGAACGGTAGGTAATATTGATCATAAAAATTAGAATTCTGACATATATCACATTAAATAAAAGGTTTAAATTCAATGATAACTTCCTCTTGAGTCAATACAGGCTACTGCCACCTAATATGATACCTCACTGAAATAATATTGCAGACATCACAATGATGGTGAAGACAACCCTGACACCCAACCACAAATTATAGAAAGAACTACGACTATATGTTGCAATGACAATAAGATAAATCACTGTGCCCGACATCCTTGGGCCATCCTAGGTAACTCACACGATACTATGTATGTATGCATGTATGTATGGGTGTTTGTTCAGCTATACATAGATGAACCGGTACCAAATTCATATTTACTTATTGTCATATGTTACCATGTATGACAAGTGTTATCCCGTACACCAAGTGCACACACGTTATCACGTACACTCAGTGCACACACGTTATCACGTACACCCGGTGCAAACACTATCACTTAGAATACACTTCTGCTGATACTGACTTAACCTATATATAAATCACACACGATCGCATCCTTAGGTCTCTTCTATATCTGAGAAACACCGACAAGATAAGTAGCATTCTTGTCCATGAATCTTATGAGTGGGGAGTCAGCTGATGTTGTTTACAGCAGCCAGGTGGCCATGTCAGCGCCATCTGTCGCCGCCACTACAACTAGGCCTTTTAAAGCTGGGCGCCAGAAATCTAAAACTTGTCTTCAGTTCTGTCACGCCTGGAGGCATCAATCGGCTTTACACAAAATTTCTAGATGTATTAAATTGTGGCAGGGAGGCAGCGAGAGAAAGCAGAACACTGCATTTGATTTGCTGAGGAAAGGGCAGGAGGAGGAAGGAGGGAGGATTGTGGGTGTTGGTGGTACTTGGGAGGGCGGGCAGCAGAGGTGGATTGCTAGGTGTTGCCTGTAGAATGAGCTAGCCTGGGCTCTAATACTTTACTCCACCTCAACGGTTCGAAGAGTAAAAAGGAAGAGTTTAGCTGTGAAGCAGAAACACTTATTCCATTGTAATATAATAACCACTACCAGCGCACTGGTGCCTGCTGGCTACCCAAATTCCTCGTACATTCCTCAGCGCCACATTAGGCCTACGTTGGTACTGATTAGTAAGTAAGTAAGTAATTTATTCAGGTATACACAAATACATTTACATACATTATCATACATAGCAGCATATGTGTAGAGAACCTAGGATAACCCAAAAATGTCAGACAGAGTGACTTATTTCCATTGGTTCAAGGAAATCCACCTTACTGATGCTGTTTTAAAGGCGGAGGGTAGAAGATACAGGAGCATAGCAGGGGTAACTGAGCAGGCACATTCACCCTCTTCACATAGTAAATATGGTGAAAATCTCAAGCAAGTGATGCAGTGCCTCTCCTAAGGTCATTGACTGAGCCAGACTTCTCAAGAGTTACCAACCACTGCAATTCTCGTACAAATAGTTACTCACCCAAACTTGCAGTGTGTGCCCACCTGGGTTACCAACACACCTGCTTACCAACACACCTGGGTTACTAACTCATGTAGGACTGCACAGTCGTCGTTATTCCTCAGGTTGTTAAAGGATGAGCTGTGCACATATTCAGAGGCACGAGTAGCAGTGGATCACCAAAATTCGCCTCTACAATGTACGTTCATAGAGGCGAAAGGCTGAGGTCAAATGAAAGGAAGAGGGGAGCAGAGCAGAGGCCTGTGAGGGCCTATTCAAACGGAAAACTATTTCCAGTGTTTCACTAAGTATATCACCAGTCACAACTCACACCAGAGTTCTCACAGCATTGTAGCTGCGATCCAACAGTAGAGTTTTTATGATGACTTATCAGTCGGGAGAAATGGGTAGGCCTGCAATTTAGTGTGTCCAGATCCCCAATACACGTCTGCTCCTCTCAACCACTCAGCCAAGGCAACAACCATCAAGGCATGGCACAACTTGCTACTTTTTGGCAATGTCTGCTTAGCTGTGCCGGAAAGAAGGGAAAGAGGCTAGCCTCAATGATCATTAAATTCTTAAGAGACTTTCCTAGAGGTGATAACCTCATTCACCTTCCCCATCAATACAAAAATGGGAGAGGCAGAACCCCACTCACCCACTGACAGCGAAAAGAGGGTAACACAGTGGGAGCAATCAGAATTATCACCAGTGAAGATACAGTTGCCCCAGGGATGCTGACATTGAAGCACTTAGAGGAAAGCACCCTGCCAGGGAAACCAGGGCACCAACAGTTCCAACACCTCTGTCCCCACTGTGGAACCATTGATTGTGCAAGACTCAGACATTTACAAAGCAATAATGTCATTCCCGACCGGCTCTGCTGGGGTTACACTGGAATAAGGCCACAGCATTTAAAGGAAATGGTTAATCCAGTTATCGGGGGGATTGCGAGACACTGCTTTCAGAGATCACAAGGTTCATCAACAATTCCTTGGCTGGTCTGATTCCTGACGAAATTAAACCTTTCTTCTTTGGAGCATCACTTTGTGCCCTTAAAAGAAGGATGGAGGAATTAGCCAATCGCGCAGAGGTGGCCATCATGCTTCAACCAAACCAGCTTGGCTTTGGGGTCTCTCAAGAAAGTGAAGCAGCGGTTCATGCAACAAGGCCGTATATCGAACACCTGCCTGAGAACAATGCAGTGATTAAATTAGATTTCAAGAATGTATTCAATCTCCTGAAAAGAGACGTGGTATTAGCAGCTGTATAGAACATTTCCCAGGTCTCTTCCCTTTTTTTCCCCGCTGGTATAAAAGGAATCAATGTTCCTGTTTGGAGAGCATGAAATCCCATCATCAGAGGGGGGTCCAGAAGGGGACCCTCTCGCCCATTTCTCTTCTGTATGCAGTTAGAGAAATCACAGTCGAAATGACCAGTGAGCTAAACATCTGGTTCCTGGATGATGGCACACTAAGGA